>JAQFXN010001541.1:0-14969 GCA_034693365.1 Liacarus xylariae
CCCCTCCCAAAGGTGGTTAGAATTGGTTGGACACCCTAATATATTGCATAACATATTATTTCCTATCAATTTATGTTTTAAACTCCAAAAAACCCCAACTTGTCGTCGACCCCCACATCCTTTGCATTGTAAGATGTTTTGTGGCACTCTCTTAGACTAGCTACCCCTGGCTAAATTATTTTCAATTCAGTTCATGAATATAATTAACATGCAGTTCGTAACTTTAAGTTAGATTTTTATGCAATCATAATTTTGTTTTATAAGAATATGATATCTTTTATAAGAATACATACTGTACAATATATCTTTGGTTTTTGATTATGTTTGAAAAAAACACTATTAATTATATTTTTTCAAACAAAAATTTTACATAATTTAATACTCATAATCGCATAATATTACATAAATGTTGAATTATTGTATTTGATTATTATATTGTAAATATTCTCAATATTCAAATTATTTTAAGTGATATAAGCTATATCGGAATGTTGTGGATAATATGTAAGTAAATTAAATTATTTAATAAATATGTTACTAGTGTAAGTTAAGATAAATTATAAACTAACACGATTCATTTAAGTAAAATATTTTATATGCTAATTGTATTAGTTTTCAATGCTCACTTTAAAACGAAATCGTCTAAATTTATTCTTTTGTAAGACTGTATATTAAGCTATTCTAAAGTTTAAATTGTAATACATAAATAAAGGATCATGCTGAGGCACACAGAGTTTAGCTAAGCTTAAGTTCAGGGTTATTGTTTACGAGATTAAGCAATCCTCATCCTCAATGTCCTGAACATTGGGTCTGGTTTGATTCTTGTTAATTGCAATAAAAAAAGAAGTTTTAAGAAATACTAATTGAACTGGTATTTTTGAAATTAGGTATTATTATTTCTATAATTTATAAATAAACAACACAACCTATTGCTTAAGTTATTGAATGCACACTCATACAAATATCCACTGCTGTCGCTTAAAGTTGTATATAACAGGTGATGAAATCACAGATCTTATATTTATTGAAAATGGACTGTTTAATAATTTCAACTCTATTAGAAAAAATATAATATGAGAGTTTCTAATAGTTTCTGTTTTTTCTAATAGAGTTGAAATTATTAAACCGTTCATTTTCAATAAAAACAGGATCTGTGATTTCGTCACGTGTTATATACAACTTTGAGCGACAGCAGTGCAAATATCTATAATTTATTCTACCGATACCAATTTTATATCCATGCTTATATTTTAAAACCGAATATTAGTTTGATTCCTTGATAAATGTAATTTATATTTATATATTAATTTTTGAAAAATTCAATTTGGTAATTTTAAAGAACAACTATAAACTTTAAAACGTAAAAATATATCTAAGAAAGAATATCTAAAATTAGCAAATAGACTATAACTTTAAAGGTTGTTAACCGATTTCTAAAATTTTAAAATTTACTGAAAGGATGTAAAAATTGACTAAAGTTTTCTAGTTGACAAAATTCAATTTTAATTGTTCTTAGTACTTTTAATCGAAAAAATGAAATTTGATTGTAAAGTTTGTAGTTGTTTATGGATTTACCTTGGTGATTTTACCAAATTCAAGAATATAAATATAAATTACATTTATCGAGGAATAAAACCTATATTCGGTTTTAAAATGTAAACAAGGATATAAAATTGTTATCGGTAGAATAAATTATAGATAAATATTTTTATGGGTGTGTGCACTGAACTTCGTTTTCGGGCAATGCCCGAAATTACACGGAAATGCCCGCCGACTATGAAAAATTTGTTCCGGGCAGATGTCAAACTTGCCCAAACTTTCCGACAAAACAGGAATAATGATGTAGAAAGACACCAAAAAAGTTGAATTTTAACTTATGTTCGGTAACGACTACTTATTTTTAATTACATTCAATTGATTTATTTAGAGTTAAGATTTAACAAATATCATAAAATCGAAATGCAAATTTTTTTGGGGCCTTTGGATATATTATTAAAGAATTATAAGAAAAATATTAAAGAAAAACTTAATTATTAAATAAATTATTTAATTAAAATACTAGTTTTAACTCATTGAACAGTTTTATAATAATTGCTGTCCGAAACTGTTCGCCGAAAGTCTCAGAAATGTTGAATTCTTCCTGCTTGCCCGAAATTGCCGGCTGATTTTAAAATTTCCATCTGCCCGAAAACGAAGATCAGTAAATATATGTCAATAAATTTTAAATATGCGGCTTTTTATAATGCTTTAATGACTTATCTTTAATCTTCTAAAACAACTTTTCTTTAAGATAACTAAATATTTAAGTATAGAAGATATACAGTGGAGAATCATTTTAAACTGAACGGACAAATACTTGATTCTTACTCATTGGCTTTTTTGTGTATTTATGTGTGACTAAGCTGTGACTGATAGACAAAATATTAATTTGAACATATAGTCATTCGTAGAAAGACATTGTATCAAATTTTTTAATTTGATTTATTTGATATTAGTGTTAATCTCTCGGTTAAAGATTAGTCTAATCTGGTGATCATCACTATTGATTTCTTAATAAAAAGGGTTCATATACTTTGTGTTTAATCTGTACAGCAGTTCTGTAGTCATCATCAGAATATCTGTTTATTAAATATATTGAGAAAACATTTTTTATATCAATTATTCAATAAATAATTATTGAATTCAAAAAATATTTGATTAAATTGATCTAATGTTATAAATTGATGTAAAATTTCCTAAATAATGTTCAAAACATAAATCTTATGTTATCTAAAATTGTAATTAATTTTTTCATATATTTTTTTGTTCCTCAAATTTTCTGAATCTATAATTTATTGTTGTTCGTAAAAACATTACTATTGCTATTATAGCGCCACGAGCGGCACTACACAATCATTAGTGACGATCCAGAGTCTAATATAAAAACTTAATAGTAATATAGTAAGCTTTCTTTATCCACCCTTTCAGTTCAACCTAATGGTCATTCTTCCACTGAGGGGTGTTACATAGAGCTGGCCACTATGGTAGGCAAATACTATTACTATTAAGATTTGGACCGGGTATATTTGTGAATAAACAGAGTGAATCCACGATCCAAAGCTAATGAGTGCGAATCAAGCATTTGTCCGTCCAGTTTAAAATGATTCTTCACTGTAGACTTCAGTAGTCCTTTCTATCCATAATCGTCTAGTAGTTTCCGTTTCCCATTCCCCCCATTGTCATATAAAACCGAAAATATAGAGCAAATAATATGAAGGCGTCATACAGAGCCTACGGAAATACAAGCTACTTATGAGAAGGGAGAAATAATGTGTAACCCTGTCGTTAATATTACTGGTGCTGAACACCACTTACCTTTACATTTCTTATACTATTTCAGAGGTGGAGTCAGTCTAAAAAAAAGTATTTATAAATATCATTACTATTTAAAGAAAGTTTAGTGAAATAAAAACACTTTTTAAAAATTATTTTAAATGATATCTTTTATTTATATTCATTTACAATAAGTTTTTACAGAAGTAATTTAATAATTATATTTTATTTCTAACATTCTAGAAATTAATTATCTTTTTTTATGATTTGTAACCAAAAATAATTGTTTTGAAACGAAATATCACTTTATTGTAACAAAAAATAGTTATAATTTGAACCATAATATGGATTGAATTGAAACCAAAATATCAATTATTTAATTACTGAATAAATAAATACAGATTTGAATAATTGTTTAAAATCAGAGAAAATTCGTAACGAATTATGTGTTCATAAAATTGAGCTTTAGTTATATAGTTATATAGTTATATAGTTATATAGTTATATAGTTATATATAGCAGGTTTGTCAATAAATTATAATAAATTTTTTAAACCCTCATTGAAAAATGTTAAGGACAGGTCTATATTAGAGTTGTTTTGATTTATGGTATCTTTTGATTAAACTTTGCAAACATTTTCTCATTTAATCAATTGATTGATGTTATGAATGATATATTGAAGACTTGTTTCGAAACACTTTTTCATTAATTATTGGCCAATATTTTGAGTCACTCTTCGGCTTAAAATTTAATAAATCTTTGCTTTGATTTCAATCCAATCAATAGTGACATCAGAGGTGACCTCTTGTGCCACAATTGATGCAAAACATGTGAATCACGTGTTTATCATTTGTTTGATTGACGTAAACATGAGTTCAAAAGCGAATAATTGCCAGAATTTATTCAAAACTAAATTCAAAATTCTTGAGATGTATTCGGGAATCGGAGGAATCCATTGCGCCCTCAGAAGTACCACTTTATTGATAGTACTTGTGCTCTATTTGTTAGCAATTAATGTATTTTATTATAGATTTGCCGTTAGATTCATATGAATTGATGGCAATTGACATCAATTCGTCTGCAAATCGAGTCTATAATCAAAATCATATCAATTGTAAAGTATTTGAAAGAAATATTAATTCAATTAATGAAAAGGATTTCAATAAATGGTCTATTGATTTGTTGGCTATGAGTCCTCCCTGTCAGCCCTTCACCCGGTGAGTCCCCTCCCTCTCCTCTGTCAGTAGTGTTGCTTTCATCACTTCATGTCTAAATTAATTGCATCCGGATATAAGTGCACCCGATTTGAGCGCAATCAAAATGTCTTAATCTAGACATAAGCGCATTCACTATAATAGTGAAGAAGACGGGAATAAAGTATTCAAAAATCTTCACAAGACATGAGATATTCTCAGAGTTTCATGAATTGTCCATTAAATCAATTTTAAAGCATTTCTCTCCTGGAGTTCCCTTTCAGACACTTCTACCCTATCGTTAGTTCTTGAAGTACTGACAACCCTTCATGCGGTGATTCCCCTCCCTGTCCTCTATTCACCGGATTCTTTATTTTATTAATTGCCATATTATTAAAGATTCAAACATTTATTTATAAAATTCTTATTTATTCAATAGATTGGGTCTAAAACGTGATTTAGAAGACAAGAGAACTGATTCGTTCATACATTTGATGAATATTTTCCCGAAGTATTAATTGAGTCATTAAATGCAGACAAACCTTATTTTAATTGCATATATTTGGGGACAAAAAACATTTTAAAATGATTTTCTTCGAAGAATTTTATTGTAAAATATGTCGAATTATATTAGAAATCATTTAAATGTTTTATTTGTGTCAAAACATTTGCAAATAACTTGAATCCAAGTTTGTCTGAAGACAACAATTAGAACTCAATTTATACCAAAAATGTTTATATAAATGTTTAATATTTTTATTTAGAATCAAAAAACTGCCGAAATATATATTAATCGAAAACGTAAAGGGATTTGAAATTTCTGAAACGCGAAACCTATTAATCGAAACGATGTGTTGTTGTGGTTATTCATTCCAAGAATTACTGTTATCTCCGAATCAGTTAAATATTCCGAATTCACGATTACGTTATTATTTGATCGCAAAACTCAATAAAACAAATAAATTCAGCAAAAATAATGAAATTCTGACAGAAGTTCCACAAATAGATTATAACAATTTGTGCTCATTTTGTTCGCAACACTTATTTAAACAAAAAGAATGTGATTTGACATCAATTAAACCCTATTTGGAAGACTTGGACGACAAACAAATTGAAAGCTATTTATTGTCGGATAAGGTTTTGACCAAATATTTCATGATTTTAGATATCGTCAAAAGTGATTCTCAAAACACTAATTGTTTTACAAAAAATTATTCGCGTCATATGGAAGGCTCCGGTTCTGTACTCCAGACAAATGATGAACAAAACATTCAAAGTATTTGTTCAGAAGTTGACGAATGCATAAGTGGTTCACAAAAGATATCTATTTTGAGGAAACTTAGACTCAGATATTTCACACCAAAAGAAATCGCAAATTTGATGTCTTTTCCCAAAGATTTTTGTGAGTTTTCAAATGATTTATTTATCTATATTTTCACAAATTTTGAACCAATAGTGGCAGAAGTTTTGATAAACAAATGAGAATTAATGTTACTTTTATTACTTTTTAAAACTTTTTATTGAAAATATAAAAACAAATGAAATCTTTGAATAAAATTGAGTCCAATTTCATTTCAATTAAATTCAGGGGTAGCAAAGGTGAGCCGAGTCAGGGTCAGGGGGTATACAAAATTCCAAAATATGACAAATCCAAAGAGTGATGTAAAGTAAAAACAAAAATTTTAGTATTTTGCAAAATCTCAGGAGGTATTTAGGTTATACTCCTCCCCCTCCCCCATGGCTACTCCTGATTAAGTTAAATATAAAGATACTTAGAGATAATTAAGTGAATAAAAAACAAGTTGCACATGTTAAAAATAACAGGGTTAATGAGGTATAGTTTTACCCTGACTCAGTGTACTGGTTCTGGCCAAACAATGTTTACAGAATAGTTGACTATCACTTAAGAATCACTCATTTAGCCCTCTTTTAGTAACCATTATTGAAAAATCGGAGGGTTTGAAAGCATTCTATCCTTTAGGCCATACCTCTCCTTTTCGAATCCCTAATAAAATATACATTCGTTTGATAGGATTGATTGTGAGTTCAATTGCGAACAATTGTTGCACCGATACTGTGATTAGGGATTGGGCAGAGATATAGCAAAACCATTACATTTTGGACACTAATGCCAACGAAAACAGAAATAGAGTTTAATGTAAGGGATTTAAAACTGATATATAGAGTGGTTTTTTGTTCAAAATATAGATTTTCTCAGAAAATACCCGTTCCTGAAGTAGTTATTAAATTATTGGAATATTATTTAAGATTTTATTCGTAAAAATTAATGAATTGTTTTAATTTAATTTTAGGTTTTCCTATCGATTATTCAGATAAACAAAAATATCGATTACTCGGAAACTCAGTTAATGTCAAAGTAATTGAATTTTTACTTAAATTACTTCTAAATGATTGCGATCTTAAGGCACAGAAATAGTGCAAAAAATTATATCACAAGAAGTCAAATGGTTTTTATATATAAAATAAAATAATTAAAAATAAAATTTCAATTTCGCCAAAAATATGGATTTTGTCGAAGTCTTCGCGAAAAGTTTTCATACCATTGCTGTATTGTAGACATTGGAACGAACTGTTGGCCCGCAAAAGGAGTGGACGCAAATTGCTGTAAATTATTGGAAAAAGAGGCGCAAAAGTTGAACAGATTTTCCGCGGCTTTCATTGCAAAGTCTTCGAAATTGTTTTGTTGCGAAACATTGACGTTCGGGTCGGCCGTCATCTGAGAGATGGCCAAAAGGGGTTCGATTGAAATACCTATTTGTGCCACATGTGAGACAATCGGTTGCGCAAAACCAAACCCTTGACTCACATTTGCTTCGACTTTAATAAAAGCAATATTTTGTGAATACTTTTCTGAATAGTTGTCGGAAAGACATAAGACTTACGACTATTGGTTTGTTTGAGTTTTGTTATTCTGAATATTGTCGACGGCTTTTCATTGGATATAAACCCTAAGTATATCCACGTCGGGGGGGATAAGGGGTCCGGAAAACTGAAGTACACTTCAATTAGACATCAATTGATTAGAATTAGGTTTTAATGGACTAATGCATTGACTGCATATATACCCGAACCGCCCATTCCTTCGGGGAAGGGTTGTGCACCGGTCATGAAGAGCACCACATGATTGATATCGTCTGCGTTTTGTATTGTAATCAAAAACTTATTCATATCTACGCCAACGAAGTCTGTCTGAACCTAAAGACATACAAACGATACACACATTCATTAAGCAATTGTGCAAACAATACTTCAATCATTCATTACAAGTCTTCCCGAAACTATGAGTCCAAACATATTGGCAGCCATTCGTCGATACTTTCAAATCAATTTAATTTTAATGTTTATATTAATTGTAAATTAAATTAATGTTTATTTAATTCATTGAATGCATAAAAATATAAACAATTGTCAATACATTAATTACGGCTATTATAAGGATTTTGAATACAGGCATCAAAACAACACATCTATCCTGCGCCCAAACGCCAGGGCGCCTGCAGTTGCTCTAACAACCAAACAAGAGCAATTAGCAATCTAATTTATTAATTCAAAATTACGTCAAACAAAATGGGGTTTGTGATTGGTTAGGGCGCCTGGGCGTTTTGGTCGCGGCCGCCAGGCGTTTATTCTCAGAGCGCCGATTTTTGCAAATGCTATTAATATAATAATTGATTTATGAACAGCATAAACAAGTTATGAATTGAGCGCATGTGCGAACAAAAGGTACCAAATGCTTTCCGTCCAATTTATTTGTTTATGTTTTGGTATATGCTTTCTTTTAATTAAAAACTTAATAAGCTATTAACTTTTTAGTGTATCTATTATTTATTAAATAAATTTGTATTAATTAGACTTTGAGAAACATTAAAGAGTATTTAATTTGTTATTTGCACTAATTGATATTTGGGCCTTTTTAACATATAGTCATATAACGCTCATAACTTGTTTATGCTGTTCATAAATCATTTAAATAGTTTATGATTTGAATGAATCAATTGATG
Source organism: Liacarus xylariae (assembly GCA_034693365.1). Classification (NCBI taxonomy): domain Eukaryota; kingdom Metazoa; phylum Arthropoda; class Arachnida; order Sarcoptiformes; family Liacaridae; genus Liacarus; species Liacarus xylariae. The sequence goes on from JAQFXN010001541.1 coordinate 8,528, forward strand.
ACTTATTAAACACTTTAATTACAAAATAAAACTTAAATCTATATTCAAATTGTTTTCTAAGACAATGAACAATAACAAGTACCCAAATATTTTGGCGCAAAGTTTTTAGTAGTGGTTTAAACGAGTTTGGAGTCTCAAATATTTCTACAGTATTTTGTTTGTATAACGTCTTATAGACTATGTCTAGAGTTGGCAAGATCTTTAATTTGAATTACAGTAGTAATAAATTTCAATAAATAAAATTTTATTTGTGTAATTTCAGAAGACAGGAAAATTTTTTCTTGTAATTACAGGATAGGACAGGACAGGAAAAGATTTCAACAGGACAAGACAAGACAGGAAACAGTTCAAGTCATGATAAAGAGTCTAGTTTTGATATGAAAAGAGATAATGCAAACTCATTGGAAGGTCTAAGACTAGTCACATAAAGGAGGACAAATACTGGGTGGATAAGTGACCAGGGGTAGCCAAGGGGGCATAGCCTCAATAACCCCTGACTGAGATTTTACAAAATACCCTGACTTTTTGCGACGCAGGCAAAAAAAATGTTGATTTTTACATTACTCCCCATTGTGCAGTGTGCATTTTTCATATTTTGGAATTTTGGACTTTGAGAAAATTTTTCTCTAAATATCCCACCTATACCCCTGACTCGGCCGACCTTGACTTCCCCTGGTATGTTCATACATTTCCATCAGGTTGGAAAGAATCAATAATCTTTTTTCTTCGAAAGCGAAACTAAAAAATTATTTAAATATTTAATTACTTGGATATAAAGATGAAAAAATGACATTAACTCTAACTCGTAAGAAAATATATTCAATGACACGTCATATGAAAGTCCTTCCCTTCTCACTAATCAGAAAAGGTTTTCCTAATTGATTTCTAAAACCAGAACGGGTTAATAGAGAATTGTTGTATTGAAAGTAGATTTTAATTATGCCAGAAGTGAAACTTTTTTATGCGTTTTATCTAATACTTGACTTAACAAATAGAAGTTGTTTCAGATTCAAAAGGCTTTTGACTCAAAAGAAAAATATGAAAAACTGGTTCAAAGATTGTCCTATTTTTTGAAGTACTGTTTTTTCTCTAATTTCATTATTACATTAATATTGGTCTGCATTTAGAGACAACTCATACGTGATTTTGTTTCAATTCATTTATTTTGTTTGAAATATTATTTTTTCAATTATTTAATTTCAAATTTTATTCAAACAAATATTTTTGTGTCAAAACTTGAAACTAAATGTAAGTTTTTATCACTTTATTTTCACATGCTATGTTTCTTTATTTCCAATATTAAAATATTTAATTTAGTGTATTTGTATTTAATAATTAATTTATTATTAATAAAACTATTCTCATCAATGTTGATTCAAAATATTCTTAATTTCTTAATACATAAGCTATTATAGATATTTTCAAAGTTTCAAACCTTTTCAAAATTTCTTTAAACATACAATAGTGAAATCAAATTTTTAATATCAATTGTTTTCATTTCGTATTACATAAATCATAAGAATACTACATAACGTGTATATTATTTCGCAAAATATATTTGTTTTCACACAAATATCAACTACTGTAGTCAGTCTAGTAAGTTATATTCAATTGAAAGAGCACAGTCTGAAGCTAAATCCAGCATAATTTTGTCAAAAAAGCAGGTTGTTACTCAAATAACAATTTTGAATATCTTAAAATTTTTTAATCGATTAAAAATATGATTACTTATATTGTTTGAAAGAAGTGAAATTAAAACAATCATTGCTTAATAATACAAAAGATAATTATTATGAATTTGAAATGTTTAGCAGCCCTAAGGACAGACCCATATTATACTGCATAACATCACTAAATAGTGAATGGCATTGACTTCAATTGTTACTACAGTAGTATACATTGGTTTTTAAATTGAAATGAAATTAATTCTAAAAAAATTTGATTTTCAGAAAACCTTTTCTTATCTATTCTTAAGAGCAAATAAGTGCAAAAAAATATTGAGTGCCTTTCGTAAAATTCGTACAAACAACAGGGGTCCTCAGACTGTAATGTGAAAATTAGAGATTGCCACAATTCAAAACGTCATGGTGGATCAAAAGAATATCTAAGTGAAAGAGGGTTTAGGCATAACAATGTAATTTAAAGATATCTAGCGAAATTGGTATTTTTAAAAAATGTCACAGAATTTGATAAAAACTATTTCTAATATTCTCAACAAAAACAAACTTACAATTACGAATAAGCTTACATAGTTAAGCTTTGTGAATATTCACAAAGGAATGGGAGCTAAAAACTCAATGAAAATTATTGAAAAATAAATAATTTAGACGAATATTAGTTTACACATGAGAAAATATTATAAGACATTAAGCAATTTTTTAGATCTGTTCCCAATTGGACATCAATGATAAATATTATTAGTAATAATTATTATTTGTTTTTAAGTACTTTTCTATTAGCTTAATATCAATTATCAGTAATTTTGAAGTTTAGCAAACAGTCAATAATTCAGTCAATCATTAGAAAACATTTAAACAGAGAAGAGCACCGATATCAAGGTGTTTGAGCAAACATACACAAGGTCAAAAGTTCTATGGCTGGGTGGATATTTTTCAACCAAAGCGCGGGGAGATGTAGGAGAGGGTATTCTTCATCAATGAATCGTGATTTTAATCAGGGGTAGCCAAGAGATGTATTACTTAAATAGCCCCTGAGTTTGAGTTTTCGCAGATTTTGTATACCCCCTCACGTTTCTCAAAATATCCCCACCTTTACCCCTGACCTTGGCTACCCCTGTTTTTAATCGATTTTTTAAATGTTGATAACGGGTCGAAAAATCATCAGATTTAATAGGAAGATTAATTATGTTACAGTAATTGCTGAGGGAACTGGCTATTTCATACATTCTTAGGGATTAGTAAAAGAAAGCATTCGGAGGTATTCCGAACTGTACTCTTTCCCTTCCATATCCTTCTATTTGAAGACAGGTTCTTTGGTTTTTGATGTAATTTAACATAATTTGATTGATATTAATGATTTTAATGTGATATCATAATCATAGTCTTAAGAATGCGGGGTTAATGTGTGCGAATGGTGTAATTTATATAATAATACGATTTACCATGTTAATCCAGGAGTATTTCTTGCCTATGCATCCCTGGCAAAAAGGGAATTGAATATTATAGCATTTGCGCATTGAATACTCTATAAATAATATTATGCAATACTAGACTACTATAATACTGTAGTTGAATGGATTGGCGAACACAACACAACATTAGAGGTTAAGCAAACGTGAGATCACTTTCACATTCATTTCATCCCAAATACAAATCATTTGTTTTATTAATAGTAATAAAACATTTCATTTATTGATTTTATTGTTTTATTAATCAATTATTTGAAATCATTTAACGACAAAACAAAATATATTTTGGTTTTAAGTGTTTTAATAAATCTGAGTTTAAAAGTATTGTATTGTTGTGGTGAGCAGTGGTAGGAGTGGTAGTCTGTGGTCATGTGTCCGGTCGTCTTACTGGCGCTCATACTATCTCTGGTGCTCTTCTTACTGGAAGTGACGGCTGCTCTGACGGTGACATTCCTGCCCTCAGAAGTGAAACAACTAAAAGAGGAGCAAATCATTTCGGTTTCGTTCAAATTCAACGATTCGGTCAATAAATTCAATACAAATAAAAACTATTATGAGTTTTATATCGAAGACAACTCTGTGGTCGATATCATCGGTAATAAGACTTTTATTGCCGACAATTGGGCCCAAAATGGTTCGTTTGAACTGAAGGGCAAATTTTTGGGCCATTCATGGCTTCAATTGGTTAACAAATCCAATTCAAACGATAGGAGCGAACGATTGCCCGTAAGTGTTGTCCGACCGATGAGTCAAATAACGAAAATCTTCACGATATCAGTGGCCGTATTGGTCAGCATTAACTACATCAATATGGGCTGTGCTCTCGACCTCAATGTAGTGCTAAGTGTTCTCAAAAGGCCAATCGCACCGACCATTGGTTTTGTCTGTCAGTACACATTCATGCCTTTGGTATAACTCTTTTCAATATTTTTTCAATTGATTATTAAATTATAGTTTGATTTGAAAATTCAATAATTTTTGTCCTAAAAGATGGCTTACTTTGCGGGTAAACTGTTATTCACCGAGTCTTACCTGCAGTTGGGATTATTCACTTTCGGGTGCAGTCCTGGTGGCGGTGCCAGCAATATGTGGACAGTACTCATCGGCGGAAATCTTAATTTGAGTATTACTATGACTTTCATCAGTACATTGGCTGCCATTTGTAAGTTTGATTGTATTTTAATCATTAATTTATTGCAATTTTGAATAATATTTTGCTTAAATCATCTCATATTTTATCATATCATTTGACTTAAAGTATTTTAAAAACAATTTTTTCTTGTTTTAATTTTATTTTTAAAAAAAATCTATCAATCGATCAGTTCCGGAGAGGAAATTCTGTATCCCTATCCCTATATCCTTAGGAATTAACTTGAATCCATAGCTTCTCACAAATGAGTAGAACTACTGTTTTCAAAGCAATTATAAATTATTTCATTGAAATTTTTGTTATCAATTGATAATTTTGTGTAATAAAAATTTTATGTCTATTCATTACAGTTGTAGCACAAGTGTTGTAGTAATAAAATAAGTCACAAAAATATTACAAATGATTAATTGTGTTTATATGAAAGCACAAATTAATTCATAACAGCTTTTTAAAATTCTTCTTTATATCGTTTTTTATATTTCGACATTCGATCAAAAATAAAACAATCCCTTTCTTAGTATTAATTTTTTGAAATAAAGATTTAATTGAAATATTATTTTAAATGATTGCATACAGTTATGATGCCGTTATGGCTGTTCACATTGGGTCGCAATATATTCGAAGGCACGACAACATCAGTTCCATTACATAACATATTCGGCTCTTTGGCTTCGATGACTATATTCTTAGGACTGGGATTATTGTTCCAGAAGTTCATACCCAAAGTGGCGAACGTATGCATTGTTTTAATTCATTAATTGTTTTGATGAGTAATAAAAGTGTTTTTCAACAGATTTGTCGCAAAATTTTAGCCCCCGTTTCGATAGCAATGATTATATTTATAATTGTTTTTGGCACTTATGCTAACCTATATATGTTTCGAATGATGTCTTGGCCTATAGTAGTGGCCGCTTCTATCAATGTTTGGACCGGATTTCTTGTCGGTCTCATAGCGTCGACTGTTCTGAGACAACCATTTGTCGATCGAATTGCAATCGCAATCGAAACGGGTGTCCAAAACACAGGCGTTGCTATTGTTTTACTGGGTTTATCACTTCCACAACCGGATGCAGACCTCGCATCTGTGGTTCCGGTGGCGGCTTCAGTGATGACACCCATTCCTCTGACGATTGTATATATATTTATTAAAATCAGAAATTGTTTAGAAAGAAAGGCAAAAACGAAATTGAATTCCCGAACACTGGAAGACTCGCTAATGAATGAAAGGCTTAATTCTAACAAAACCAGTAGTTCTACCCTTCCCTATACCGACGAAAACAAAGATAATTCAAAGTATTCTTACGATCAGATCAATTGGACAAATGGTCACATTTGATGGCAAATATTTTAGTACAAAACCAAACATTTATTTGGTTTTTAACCATATATTCATTATATGTTTTCAATTCTTCCGTCTATTTGTTTCATAAGTCGTTAAATAAAAAAAAAGTATTTTATTGTTAGTCTTCTGTGATTGAAATCAATTGTAATGAATTAGTAAACGAAATAAAAGCTTTATTTTGAAGTATCATTAATTTTTGCAACTATTTTATCAATATTTTCGACAATTTTACAAATGTTTTATATATATAAAAGTCTATAAAAGTAAAACTAAAGCATTAATACAGTAAACAAAATATCGAAAAAGAAGAAATGTTTGAATAGATATTCCACAATCTATAGGATGTGCTGCACAGGTAAGGTTGATCAACACGAACAATCACAGGCACATTCACTCTTCTCAGTCTTCTCACTCTTTGCTTTTTGTACTGATCTTTTAGATCGCGTCCCTAATGAAAAAATTAATAATAAACATAATATTGAATAAAAATAATGAAAAAATACAGAGAAATAGTTTTGTTATAAATAGCAATAATCATTAATGATTCATTATTAAAGCTGTGAAAAAAAATTCAAACAATTAAAAAAAGTGAGCGTTCGTCAAATTGGAGAATTAAGACTCGGAATGGAGTTAAAAGGTTTTAATTATTAGTCAATAAATAAGTTATTTAATAGAGATTTAGTGTTTATTAGTGTTTTCAATAAGAAATGCATGAAATTAAAAATAAATCAGTAAAGTTAAGCTAATATATCAATGAATTCGGTTTAGTTCAACGGCAATAGTTTTTAATTTGTATTATTAA
>JAQFXN010001542.1:0-14959 GCA_034693365.1 Liacarus xylariae
TCTAGTATATATGGGGGTCAATGAGTCATAACGGGTTAATGATAGGAGGCCGTAATATATGAAATATATTACAATATCATACTTATTTAAAATATCATTATCTTTAAAATTTAATCCAGTAATAAGTGTGCAGATTATGGTACACAACACAAGTCACGTCCAAATCGGCGTTAATACAAATGTCACATTTGACGGATGCGGTGTCGGACGACAATCAATAGAAACGGACAATAAATGTTTTAAATACCATCAATTAATGAGTATTACAAACCCGGGTGAAATGCCATGGGTGGTTAAAATAGATATAAAGAAATAAGAAAAACTACGTATATATTATATAATAACGTAATTTAAACAGACATGCTTATTTGTTGAAATAAAAGATAAACTTTTGGTCATAAAGTGAATAAACGAATTAGAATTCCTCTCAATGACAATATAAAGTCTTGGAAAATAATTTTTGGAAAATCAATAGAGTTAGTTTTGGTAAATGTGATTCAGTTTCAATCTCTTATCAGATTAAAGCCACCTAGATCACATCACTGATTATAAACAATAATATAGTTTTGCAAAAATCTGTTATAATCATAATTAAAAAATATTATATTTCAATAATAATCACTTAAACTTTATACATTTATTCAGTATTATAGGATGAATTATGTTAAATATTTTTCAATTAGTTGATAAAATAACCTTACTTTCCGGCAGAACATGATATTCAGCAATTTAGAAGCTAAAAAAACTGTAAATAGATCAAAATACATTATGTTTACTAAATAACAAGTTTTAATCTAGCTACATCTAGTTAAATTTTATTAAATAAGACGTCCAATTATTTTACATTTATCATTCTCTATAAATCAGAAGATAGTTTAAACACAACTATAAAAATAAAACTTATTTATACTGTATGATAAATAAAATCCGGATACAATTATAAATAGAGCATCCTGTTGAATTTATGTGAAACAATCCAAATGTTTTGATAATTGAACTAAATATATATTAAAATTTACTAAGATGTATTTATAATTTATTTAGTCATTTAAAATAAAATAATTCTAAACTGTAAAATACGGCAATTTAATTGAAATAATGGGAATATGTAAGTATTGTAAAAGTTAATTTGCAATTACAAATTATCATTACAACCAATATTTAAAATATATTCTGACACATTTTACTATATAAAGATACTAAAATTTAAAATATAAAGATCAAATTAATTTTATTTGTACAACTTTTGCAACCAACTTAAACTATCCATTTGTGGTACTGATCAACATTATTTAGTTAACATTTTTTTTGATTTAAACATAAATAAAATTATTGTAAACCAGACACAAATTTATATCTAGTAGACCAATCTTTTAGTGTTTCGCTTTATTTTATATTATTTATATTACATGTTACTGAAAACTTAATTTCAATATAATTTAGAACAAATTTTTAGAGGGAATGAATAGAGTGACCAAACTACAAAAAGTTTGTAGGCATCATCTTGGACCATTATTAATGTAGTGGACTATTGTAATTTAAATTATTGAAAAACAATTGCAAAAACAAATAAATATTAGCAGGGATTTATTAATATTTAAATTAGATTTTAGATTCAATAGCATTGAATAATATATATTTTAAGCATGCGTAAAATTCAAATTATTAACATTGCTAATATTGTAATTTATATTATTCTAGCTTTTATTCAAACAGACATATATTCGGCTCTAATTATTTTTCTGACTATTAATGAAGTTATCACTGAATGTCCAAATAGTCAGCTATTAGTTCCGTGTGTTTGCAAAGAAGATGTCATCAGATGTGGTGGCAATACATCTATTAATTTGGAAAATATCTTCGAGACTTTGAGACTAAATCTGAACTCAGATAAGAAACAGTTTAAAGATTTTCAATTGAATAATACGGCTATAAATGAGTTGAAAGAAAACACATTCAAAGACATAGCGTTTGACAGAATTTTTATAGAAAACTGTAATAATTTAACAAAAATACACAGAAATGCTTTCACAGCAACCAATTCGATGACAACAATACTATGGATTGTAAATAATCCAAAACTGAGTCAATCGGAAGACAATTCACTATTTGAAGCGTTAAGTAAATTCACCAGTGCTCAAATGATTGATGTGATGGGCAATAATATAACAGAAATACCATCAGGTGCATTCCAGCCTATAGTCGGATACCAGGATAAGTTGAAAGCAGTATTTTTTGGCGGAAACCCAATTAAAAAGTTGGGCGAAAATGCGTTTCAGTATTTAAATTCGTTAACCAGTATTTGGTTAGACAGCACTTCACTGTCGTATATACCGGACAATGCATTTGCATTCGAAGAGCCGTCAAATGTTTCCCTAACTTTGAATCTATATTCTAACCAATTCCTAAACTCATCAAGCTTTGCGCCCAATGCGTTCGCAGCATTGAAAAGACCGGCTTTTATTGATTTTGATGGCAATATCGATATATCATATTTGGACGAAAAGATATTTTTGCCATTCTTTAAGGCAAACGATGCGAATGCTGTGGGTCTTTATGAAGTGCTATTTGATTGCACCGATTGTCGCAATTATTGGATTACAAAACAGACTAAATTTGAGGATAGGATTGTAAATGTTGAATGTGCTGGCAATACGACATTTAACAATGTTTCAAATTTTAGTCATTGCCAGGATTTGATTGATTTATAGATATTTTATGTTAAAAAATAAGTTGAAATAAAACTAAATATTATTTAACATTAAATAGAAATGAAAATGTTTTAATTCGGTATTCAATAGCGATTTACAAATCAATTATTTTGAAGACAAGATACATAATAAATATGATATGGTGTACAATGATCCGGCTAAATAAGATTATCACTTTAATATTTATTTAAAAAAACAAACTTGTATCTAAATCAAAAATATGATAAAATTTAATGAGAATTCTTGCACATGTTGTTTATTAGCGAAAGAATATATAGAACAATAAATTTTTGTTATATAATTCAATATGAAGTCAAATCTATTTGTTAATAATAAAAATAAGTTTTGTAAAAATTATTCAGTTATGACACAATGTAAGTGCACAATAATTTATAACTAGTTTTAATTAATAATTAATTAGAAAGCTTAATTGATTTGGATTTCCTTATGTGTAGAATGTGCATGAATAATCTAAGAGTTATATAAGTTCAGTATACAAATTAAACAGAATAATAGTCTAATTATTAGACTGTTAACAAATTGGTTTCTCCTCTTTTTAGATTTATGCAAATTAACCTAATGGCCGCTTTAGTTTTAAATCTGCAAAATATTCTGTCAATTTAATAAACAAGCAAGCAACATTATTACACAAATTAACATTAAACTCTTTTATTCAGGTATTTCCAATCAATTAGAAAATGATTGTATTTTAATATTATACAACAAAGCTACTTTCCATCTAATACAGGTGTCTTAGCTGAATAGCATTGATACAGGTTTAGCTTTAGTTAAAAATATTAAAATGAGTGATAAAATTATGAACAGCAAATATGGTGAGTTATAGGGTATCACAATCGAGAGCATCCGTAGCTGCAAAGTGATTGGACAAAGATAAGTCATAATCCAATCAATTGAGTGAAACTCAAAAATACGGATGCCCGATTGTGACACACTATAAATTACCGATTTTTCTAATAATGAACTATAATTTTTTTGCTTTCTTATTTCATCTTTACAATTACACCAGTAACCATTTTCAATATTTTATTTTATATTGAAATATCTTTTTATTATATTAAATTTAGCATACTTGTATAATACTTGCTAAATTATTTTTAGATATCTTCTTGATTCTTACAATTTATCTAATTATTAATGGCATACTAAGTGAATGTCCTTCAAGTGAATTACTGAATCCCTGCACATGTGATAACTTCCTTAACCATACAGTCATCGATTGTGGCGGAACACAAGTCATTGACTTAATTACTATATTTGAAAGATTGAGTGAAAATCTAAACGAAACGAATAGACATTTTCCGAGAATTAATTTGCAGAATAAGGCTATAAATGAATTGAAAGACAACACATTCAGTGACATAACCTTTGATGAGATTTGGATAACACATTGCGATAATCTGACAAAAATTCATAAAAATGCTTTCAATGGAACAAATCTAAAGACAAGATATTTATACATTGAATTTAACCCAAAATTAAGTCAATCGGAAGACAATTCATTGTTTGAAGCAATCAATCAATTCTGGAATTTGGAACTAATTATCGGAATTTATAACAATATAACAGAAATTCCTTCGAATGCATTCATACCTATCAATGGTTATCAGAATAGCATAGAATATGTGGGTTTGGGTTGGAATCCAATAACTAAATTGGGTGAAAATGCCTTTAAATATCTAAACTCATTAACAACACTACATTTGGCCAACACTTCACTCAATTATATTCCGGACAATGCGTTCGCATTTGAAAATTCATCAAAAGCTGATTTAAACATATATTTATTCGACAATAAATTCCTAAACTCTTCGAGTTTTGCCCCAAACTCATTGACACCACTACAGAGACCGACAATTCTTATCATTAATAACGATCAGAAGATAACATATTTTGATGAAAAGGTATTTTTGCCTTATTTTATGTCAAATGATTTGAGTTCTGTTGACCTGAAGAATGTTCCCATTGATTGCGATGATTGTCGTAATTATTGGATCACAAAGAATGTGACAATTGCTAGTCGTCTCATAGAGTTAGCATGCTCCAATAAGAAACAATTTACCGATACATCAAATTTCATAAATTGTCAAACAAATTAATCATTTGATTCGGATTAATTAATTATAACTTGAATTTAATTTTACTTTGAAAATAAAGTTTAAATCCATATTATGTTCAAACATTAATTGTTCATCCTTGTTTTATTTGATACAAATTATGTCCTGTTTTTGTGTTCATAGTTATGATAAATGTTTTCACATTTTGAATTGAAAGTATTTTTTTCATTTAAATAAGTATTTTTAACTAAAATTCACAAAATGTGCCTGGGAATCAATCAGCACATTGTAAACTGTAAACTCAAGATATTTTTAATTGTACCACCAGCTACAAACTGTTTGAATATATCCATATATTGTTCATTAGTAGTACAGGGGGTCTGTGGCATGGATTCTAATACGCATGCGCAGTCACGTGATACGTCAGATATGACCTGTGGACCGCCTTCTGAGCCCACTAAGACTTGTTATGGTATATCGGAAGTTAGGTTAGGCTAAGCGGATGTTGCTCAATAATCGGAAATATCTCCATTTTAGCTTAAATAAGTCTTATAAGGCAACCATATTGTATAGGAAGTGATATATTTACAAACGGCTTACAACAGGAAGTTAAATCATCAAATAGGAAGTCACGTGATATAACAGGAAGTTGGGTTAGGTTATGTTAACCTAAGTCATGTAGCGGATGTTACGCAATGAGCGGAAATATCTTATTATTGGTAGTTTTTGTGCTATAACTGCCAATTAGAACAAATATATTTACAGGAAATGATATATTTACAAATAGTTTACTACAGGAAGTGACATCATCAAACAGGGAGTGACATCATCAAACAGGAAATTGGTTTAGAGTAACAATTTGTTAAATTACAAGCAGAACTAGCTATTTATTGGCTATTTTTGGCCCAAGATAGCAAATTAGGCAAATATTTTTCCTTATTAGAAATGACATATTCGCAAAGATGTGGGTAATTATACTGGAAACAGCAGAGTATTGCACAATAACAGCATATTTTGATTTGAAACAATTTATGGTATTCATTAGCCGATAATAACATATCTTTCGCCGTACCATTCAGGAAAAAGTTTACCATTCCAATTCGATTCAAAATTTTTTATCTTTGATTTGGTCGACTTCTTAAGTGTACTTCCAGGTGCATATTTAGCACTCTTAACCAAATCCAAAGATTTGAATTGTTTTGCTGAAGTGCGGGTACTCTTCGGCCTAACCGACAATTTGTTAATAGTGATTTGACTCAATTGATTGGCCAAATCAGCCGAATCACTCAATTGTTTTTGTTTTGTTGCAGATCGGGTTACTCGCTTAGGAGTAACTGATAAGTCCTGACATTTAGATGTGGCGGAGGATGCACTGGCACTCGACGTCTCCAAAGGTTGTTCAAAACTGACACCCAATGCGCTGTCAAAGTCAGAATTTTGCCCACGTGGATTTGGGAGGCACTCGTTTTTCGGCCACAGAGGGGAGTCCAACCCCCTGGTCTCAAATTGTTTCCAAAGTTCCATATGACCACTAATCTTAGGTGTTTTATATACCTGAACAGAGGGGCAATTGTCAATAGCATTCTTTTTATCTTCTGTAAAATTGAGCTTAAAAGTGGTATAAATTGAGATTCTTCGTCCATATCCTGCATAAAAACCTTAAAAGCCAAATTCTAATTTTCAGCTTTAAAAAGCTCGTTGTCATCTTCGACCTTTCCTAATTTAATTTGTGTTTCAAGCAATTTTTGTTAAGTTCGACGATTCTTTCGCCGCTCCTCCAATGCCATTGCCTGTTGTTCTTCAGTGAACTCGTCGATGAGTTTATTAAAATCAACCATTATAATTGGTCCTTTTCCATTACGGCATTATATAAAAGATTCTTTATTGCCATGAATTTTTCAGACATTTTGATTCGTTTGAATTGACTTATATTTCCAAAAAATGTCCTCCGAATCACAAAATAATTTAGTTCTTAGAAATGTCTTTTAAATACAATCGGCAATCGTTTCACTTAATAAATACAAACAAAGTTAAAAATATTATTTATACAAATTGTAATTAATTAAAGGAATTAATAGAATAATTATTTCACTTAATCTTAATTAGATTTTAGTTAATTTTAATATAATTTAATAATTTATTAAACTTTTGCTATTAATCACACTTTCGATGACTTGACTATCAATCGAAGAAAGAAAGAATTTATTGTCTCAAACAATGTCAGAAATGGTAGAATACTTTTGAAACCAAAAACAAGAAATCATTTCTGCGATAAGAATTTCTTTATGTATTCAATTGATTTGTTTAACAGTTTACCAAAAGATATAAGAAATGAAAATAATTTTAATTGTTTTTTAACGCAATGTAATGAATTTTACTGTATTTAAAATTTTGTATTTTAAAATGCTTTTATTGTTTTATATTTCACTACAAAATATTGTATTCATTGACGAGTTATAATGAATAAAATTTATATTATTATTATTATAAGTGTTAGCATGTGCAATAAAGGAGTAATAAATTATAAAAACTTTTATAAAATTAATATATTTATTTGAATTCAAACTCAAAAATTTAAAGCTTAAGTTTGATTTAAAATGTCTTCGAATTTAAATGACTTTGATATTTGTGCCAGCATACCTGATAATATTAAAAACGATATTGACAAATATTACATATTTGATGATAATATTTCTAAAAATATTATTCTCAAATCCAATTACGGCAATATATTTGTTTTTGGATCTAATAGTTTCGGGTGTTTAGGTTTAGGCCATAATAAAACTGTGAGCAAACCTAAACTTTTAAATGATTTATGTGAACAGAATATTAAAGAATTCTATAATGGAATGGATTTTGTATTAGCGCTTACTTATAATAATGAAGTATTTGGATGGGGAATCAATAATAAGGGTCAATTAGGCCGGGGTAGTTCTAACGGTGACCAGGATTATTTAACGCCTAAAAAGATATTTATTTTTGATAATAAACGCATTGAACAAATGAGCTGTGGTTCACACCATGCTTTGGCGCTTTCAAAAGAGGGTGTGGTCTATGGTTGGGGTTATAACTTATTTGGGCAAATTGGATGTGGCAAAAGGGGCAAAGATATATTGGCCCCTAAAAAATTAGAATCGCTTTCTTCGCGTATTTTCAAATATGTGTTGTGTTATAATTATAGTTCACTGGCGCTGACATGTGATGGCTTTGTTTACAGTTGGGGTCTAAATGACCAAAAAATATCGAGGAATGCATCGAAAAAATATATTTCGGAACCAAAATTGATTAGTTTATCAAATATTCAGAAACTATCAAATATTCAGAAGCTATGTGTCACTCAAGATAACAGTTATTTCTTGAATGGCGAAGGATTTATATATTTTTGTGGCAAAATTGGTTCCGGAAAAAGTCAGAAAAATCAGAAAAATCCTAAATTACTGAATGACCATAAATATGATGATCTCATAGAAACTGAAAGTTATAAAAAATCAGATTTCAAGGCAATTGTCAGAACTGGCTCTACTTTCTTTGAACTGGATGAAAATAAAGTAAATAAAATAAAAATTAAAGAATTTTACCAATATTTTGCACAAAAATTTCAAATTACATATAAAACAGAGCAACAATTCCTGAGATATTTATATTTAGACGACTTTGATATAACACACAATATTAACGAAGATATTAAAAGACAAATTAAAAGTTTTGTTGTTTTTAATAACAACGATAATATGAATGAACAAGATCACATTATCCATAATAGCACCACTCTCTTTATTTTGAAAGATGATAGAGTATATGGCCTTGGACACAATAAATTTGGCTGTATAGGTCTGGGTCATGCATCAAATGTGACTGAACCCGAACTAATAAATGAATTATGCGATCAGAATATAAGAGAATTCTCTGTTGGTTCAGATTTTATTTTGGCCATGAACAATTGCACTGAGAATAAAAGTAATGAAATATTTGGTTGGGGAAGGAATAATAAGGGTCAGTTAGGAAGAGGGTATACTAGTGGTGATGAGGAATATTTAAGACCAGAGAAAATTTCATACTTTTGTTATAAAGATATTATACAAATAAGTTGTGGTTCACATCATTCACTGGCACTTTCAGGGGATGGACCTGTCTATGGATGGGGTTGTAATGCCTTCGGACAAATCGGATGCGCTGAAGATGACCAGACAATACTTGAAACATATGACACGCCCTCACTATTAAAGTCCATTTCATCCAAAATTTTTAAATATGTTTTATGTCATAATAATAGTTCATTTGGACTGACCAATGATGGTCTCGTTTACAGTTGGGGTCAAAATACAAATAACATATTGGGCCACAAAATTGATTGCGATTTTATAATACCAAAAAGGATTCAATTGGTGAATATCGAAAGAATATGTGTCACTAATTCGTGCGCTTATTTCTTAAATAATCAAGGAATGCTATATTTTTGCGGTAAAAGTGATCATAGAGTACCTGATTTTTATGATAAAGTTATATACAATGACCTTGCGCAATCTGCAATCTATTTAAATTTTAAAGATACATCCACAATATTAAGACAATTAAACTCATATTATGTTATGGGTGAAAGTCAATTGACTAAATTGAATTATAAAAGCATGTTTGAGTATTTTGCAAATGAATTACAAATCACCTATCGCACAATTGATATTGAATTTGAGGAACTTTACAATTATATCATTCTCAACGAAAGACCTATAAAATTGAATGAATTAGAAATATTTAGAAGATTATCTTTTAAATTAAATATAGACATAGATGATTTTTATATATTTGATGATGAATTTGGAGGCAATATTTTGTTTATAACAAGACATGATCAAGTCTATGGTTTCGGATCTAATTATAATGGTTGCTTAGGTTTAGGTCATGCATTAGTAATTAACCAGCCACAATTAATTATAGAACTGTGTAATAAGAATATTGGCAAATTTTATAATGGAAATAATTTTATTTTAGCCCTAAATAATACTAATGAAGTATTTCATTGGGGTAAAATAAAATCAGATAGTTACACAAAGCCAACTAAAATATCAATTTTTGATAAACACATTATACAATTATTATTTTACAATGATACTTTAATGGATGTACTAGCACTAACATCAACTGGTCTATTGTACATTTTAAATAAATCAGGAAATGCAGAATGGATATTAGTAAATATCAAACTTGACAGAATTATAACTCATATTGCCACAAATTCTAAAATAATATGTGCACTAACTGAAGATGGACATTTCTACGTAATTAATCCTGAACTTGAAACATTTATTAAGCAAGATAGTTTAGAAAATATAATAAAATTAATATTAAACGAATTCAATATATATTTTCTTACTAAAGAAGGTCAGATTTATGTTTTATTTGTTATAAAAGAAAATGTTCAAGTTCCAAAGTTGATAAAATCAGATAAGATTTTTGATGATATTTATGAAGTTGATTTTAACAAAACATTTGCTTTATCTCACGATGCTCATATTTATTCATTAACTGGACTGGAAGTGAAATTGACCAAGTATTATCACATAAATGAATATAAAGTAGAGAATTTTGTTTCGATGCAGAGAATGATAAATAACACATACTCGGATAACTTTAATAATGATAATAATAATAACTTACATGGATCACTATCAATAGTAAATGATTTTCTTAACAATTATTACATAAAAGATGGATTTTATTGGATTGAGCAAATCGGTTTCGGGTCTTTTGGACAAGTGTTCAAAGTTAAAGATATAGCAAGGCAAAAATTATTTGCCATAAAAAAATTATCCATTAAGGGTAAGCAAAATACAACTTCTTGTTAAGAAATATAATCTTTCTAAATATCAGAAGTCGCCAAGGGGGATTAATAGTCCCTCCACTATACATTTTGACTCGGCCGATCTTTTTTTAATCCGATCCCTTTTTAAGGGAACCTTCTCCCTGCAGGGGATTTCAACCCAGCCAGGGATCACTGCTTCACTCAGAGGTATGACAGCGAGGATGTGTCACATTGAGAGAACAGACCTGGGCCCTCCGTATTGCGAGGCTCGTGGCGATAGTTGATCGCATACTACAAATTGACGACCCTTGGTTTGGGTCCGTGGTAATCTTGCCCCACCCCAGACCCAACAAACTAACTCAGAGAGAAAGATTGCTCACCCAGGGCAGGGGTTCGAACTCATTACTCTGTTGCCTATTAAACAGAGACATGGCCGTTAGTCCACCCGACCATACTCCCAGAGTGACTAGGCCGATCTTGGCGACCCCTGCTAAATCTTCTCATTATCTACTAATTTAAAAAAAATTATTAATAATAATTAATATTAATTGATATATAAAATATTAAAATTTTATTCAGTCTATTGTTTTAGAATTTTTTAGAACAAATCAATCAATAATTTAACAATGGATTAATAAGGTGCATTTTTGTAATTAAATTTCGAATCAAGAATTTTTTTATATAGTCTTTAAAATGTAAAATAGAGTTTTCCCCCAAAAAAAGAGTACCAAAGTCATAGGGCAAAAAACACTTTAGAATCGAGAAATCGCCGAAATAATCAAATCAGGTTACTTTTCACCTCATCTTAGGAGAGCGATCAAGGGCATGTATTGGGTAACCATTCCACTTCGAAAAGTTTTAATCTTCCAATAAAAACCAATGAGTTCTTGACCTCAAAATTTTCAAAAATATTAAAATTCAGAATTCTGTATATCTCTCTAATCCACCTTTAAGATGTTATTTTGGTTCATTCTGACCTTAGCTAACCCTGTTCAGCATATAAGACCAAGATTTCTAAATAAGCAAGATTAAATTTTATTTAACAATTAATATTAATATAAATGATCATGTAATCTATTAGGTAAAAATCAAAAGTATCAACTTAAAATATCAAAAGAAATTCAAATTTGTTCTCTGCTAAATAATAAACATATTGTCAATTATATAAACTCCTGGACAGAATCAAATGAATGTATTTGTATTCAAATGGAATTGTGTTCGGATAACTTGAAAAATATTTTAAAACTAAAACCGAAAGCGTTTAATAGAAAACATAAGCAGAAGATGTTATCGAATGAATATTTTATTTCCTGTGAATTATTTAAAGAACTTCTGGAAGGGATTAGATATTTACATGAATTCAAACCACCGATAATACACAGAGACCTTAAACCGGAAAATATATTAATTTGTGATAAGAATAAAGAAACACATTTGAAGATTGCTGATTTTGGTTTGGCTACTTTTCATAAGCATGAGGCTGAATCACACACACCAGGACAGGGCACTCCTAAATATGCTGCGCCAGAAGTATTAAGAGGAAAGACTTATGACATGAGCGCTGATATATATAGTCTGGGACTTATAGTGCAAGAGATATTTGAAATAAATATAGACGCGTAAGTGAATTGATTTTGTTGATTTAATGATAACCAAAGTTATCAATCTAAAATCTGATTGCTGCCACAAAACAGAAATTTTAGAATAATTAACCATAAAATTCTTTGTTCTGGATGTCTATTATACAATTTAATTATATTATTCAACTAGAGATTTAATCTAATTAATTTAAAAGAATATTAAAAATTCACTATTCAAACAGTTAAGTAAGAATTGTATTTGAAAAACAAATATTTTAGAGGAAATTAGCAAGATATTACGTCTATTCGTTCAACATTTGTAAACTTAGATATGGTCATAAAGTCTATACAAATAGTAACAATTACATATAGAACTTAAATAAAAGACCATCACAGTAATTTTATGTCATGTTTATAAAATAAAAGTAGGATGTTGTTTTAATGACTAGTATTGCATACAACAAATTATGAGAAAAATATTTGTATAACTCTAAACATTTGCGAACTGATCACTATTTAGTATCAGACTTCGAACGCAAATAAAATTAAAACTAAATGAGTTTGAATTGAAAAATTATAAAACAGACTTTTAAAGTGACTAAAGAAGAATGTTTATTAATAATAATTTTTAATTAAAAAAAATTCAATACGAAAAACAAGAATTGAATTTTTAAATAAACAATTTGAGCATGTTATACCACGATTACCAAACATTTTTGCGTGATATTTAAAAGACAATATCAAACTGTACCAGAATCCGGAGAGAAACATTTGGTAATCGAGGGATAACAGGTTGATTTTTAACATTGTTTGACAATTTGACACTGTTTAATATTGTTCGATAGTGAAAATACCATAATTGACGATAATGAAGATGATAATAGTCCCCTGCACATGACAATATATCCTTACATTTCAACAATTACGTCCACATTTGAATAAGTTCATCAAAAATCACATAAAATTTATTATTCTTAATACAAATGTAACAAACTTTAATTGTTAATTTCTTGAAAACTACATTACTTAGAAATAAAATTTTTGAATATTTATTCACCATATAGTGTACTGTAATAAAGATTAAAATTTCATCAAATTCTGAAGACGTTTTTCAAAGTATGATGGTCTTTTAATTTTTTAAAATTAAAATATATTTTTGTTTTTTCACTATCCCTTTCAGTTCTATATGCGATTGAGACTATTCAGCCAGGCTTTATGACCCTATCTAAGTTTACAAATGTGAATATGTTGCTCAAAAAATCTTAATCTTTCTAAACAACTGATAATTAGATAATTTTTAATATCTTTTAATATAATTTATTGATTATCCAAGATCTGAAAAAATGCTTCTATTTTTTCTCACTTTTTTCATGAATACTTGCTCGTCTATAATTTACAGATCCAGTTCGTATAAATTGGACAAAAAATCTTTAATCGATTTGAAAATAGTTAAATTAATTCATGAGATCAAAAAAATGCTCCATGCTAGATATTTAGAAAGACCAACATGTAAAGCTATAATTTCATCAAAGGATAAATGGACATTAACCAGGACTGAAATAATTAATAATAATTTAATCGACAGCATTCATCATAACATAAATAATCAAGAATATAAATATTTCCTCAATATATTGAAAGAAAAGAATATTCCTCTAAGTATTTGACAGAATTGATAGACAGTTAACATCATAGATATGAAAACAATATTAAAATTAAATGAATTTTCTCACAGACGACACAATATAGTTAGTCCTTTTTATCGTATATTATTTTTTGTTGTTGATTATTTTGACAAATTAATTTTCACGATTAATAAATATTGATATTTTTATGATAAAGTGCAGCGAAGAATAAATATTTTATTTTGCAATTCGATTTTGATGACCCAAAGAGTAAAACATAGTATGAATATTGATTGATATGAGACAATTTCGGTGTTGATATCAGCCAGGGTAGTCAAGGATGGGATATAGCCTAAATATCCCTTGTGTTTGAAATTTCGCAAAATAACCATGAGTTTTTGTTTGGCGGGCAAAATGTTTAGTTTTTATTCAAGTCCCCCTTTGCATTTTCATATTTTAGAATTTGAATACAATTAGAATTGACTTTTTGAAAAAATGTCCCAATACTTTCACATATATTTCCATTACTCGACCGACTTTGACTACCCCGTGGCTGTGGTAAATCATAAATTAATTCTGAGTAAAAGTTTTTTTTAAATAAAATCTCTCAACAATTTTATCTACTTTTACTGTTTAAACCATTTCTACTAAAAATCTTAATAAATGTGTTTAATGTCTTCATTACAAATAAATTCACCACAAAATGTATTTCATGTTTGTTTTGCAATAGTTTTATCTATTCTTTAATTAACTTTAATTTAATTGCTTTTAATTTATTCCCGAATTTAATCGAATTAAACGTAATCTATGAATGAAAAAGAGTATTGATTTGTGAGTGAAGTCAGTATTCAATGTCAACACAACTCACAAATCACTTATAAATATGGTTTTATAAGTTATAATACCATTGAATGCAAAGCTTTGAGTCAAAGTTAAACTCGTTTTGAGTGAAAACCAAAATAGAGGTGAAAATTTTCAAATTTCTACCGACCCTTCCCTACCCTTTAATTCTTAGTCCCGAAAAAACCCTTGAACAATTATTATACAAAATTGTAACCTGATTCTATTACATATTTATAGCAGAAATTTTGAAATACAGTATAATTGAGTTTCACTTAATATAAATCATAATTAGATATAATAAACAATAATTTGGTCGACATTTAGT
>JAQFXN010001543.1:0-14956 GCA_034693365.1 Liacarus xylariae
TAAATAGTCACAGATTATATAGTCCTTTGAAATACCAGAAAATAATTTTACAGAATTTCATTGTTAAAAAATAGCACATACCAACTATGACGGCGACTAACTTTTTAGGTCTGCTTGTGATGTAATCAATGCTCGCGCGTAAGTCTCGATTCAGTATTACATTGACTGCAAATCACTTTTGCAGAGCTATTGAGCTTTTGTTTTTTCCAACACATCCAACAGTAAATCAAATCAATTCATTAAATGTCAAAACACAAACCTCGAGACTTCAGTTCTGAGAGCAGACTTCCGGGTCCTTCGTGTCCAATCAGATGTGCGATATAATGGCCCGGCTTTGGGTTCGACAATACAATTATATACTTATTTGGGCTAATAATCTCTAATAAATTACCTGAGATTTGTAGTCCTTAACCAAATCAGGTATTGGAAAAGTTATGCCTAAACTTCTAGAGTCACGAATCGGAACAATAAAAGTCTGTTTCTTTAAATAATTATTACTAAAAGGATGGGAACGCCATTCGGGAGCGGAGGCACTGTTGCTCTTTATTTCGGAAAACAACGGAATTATGAGTTCAACTAATTCTTCGATCGATTCTGTGTTTAAAAAGAGACAAATGAAAGAAAACTAAAAAAATTAGTCAATACAAGCAATACCTTTGCCTAAGACTACGAGAGACATCATATTTGCCGAATACCAGTCGTTGTGGAACTTAAGCAGAGCTTCCCTTACGTTAATGCCCTTTAAAAGTGGTGTTTCTTTTAATGTTTCGGTATTTCCTTAAAAATATGCACAAATAATAAAATTAATACAACTATTAAATAAACGATTGAATGAAAACCTGTTCCGAATTTGTTGAAGTCATGGTTGGGATCGGACAGAGTCTTCTCCAATTGGGATAATCTCCAGCCGTCGTCATCTATAGAGTAGTGGAGTCAAAGGTTTGACTAAAATATTTAAAGCCTGAATTCTGAATACCTATATTGCGCTCGTGTTCTGAATTAACGCTTTGTATTTCTCTTTCGGTCGCACTCTCTGTGAACAACGGCTGAAGAAAAAACTGCGCAAATCTGTCCAGTGCTCCGGTCAAACAATTAGGCGATACATCAAAATAGAAGTTCGTATGCGTACCACTGGTGAAGGCGTTAGTATTGCCCCCATTTTTGGAGATGTATTTGCTGTAATCGTTTTCTTCCGGGTACTATTGAGGCACAGTATATTACTAGAAGTATTCAATTAAACTATCACTCATTCAGTATTAAAAACCTTTTTAGTGCCCAAAAACAACATGTGCTCCAGAAAGTGAGCCAAACCGGGTATATCTTTGGGGTCAGACATACTGCCAATGTTGACGTCCAGGGCGGCCGAAGACTTATCTGTAAAGGCATTACAATTAGTTGAGACACTCCTAAGCAGTGATAATAATAAAGTGCTAAACCTGTCTCCGAATCACTGATAAGCAGTACTTTAAGGCCATTGTTTAACCTAATAAATAGACTCTTTTATAGCTTAAATGTGCTGTACTGTTACAGTACAGTACTGTACTGTACTGTATGGACAGATGTGTATTAGAATTATAGAAAATGTTTTCATACACGAGTGCCTTATAGTCGCGCTTGTCTTCAATCGATTTAATAATCTTTTCATAACTTTTATGAATCAAATCTGAATTCAAATCATTTACTTTCAAACGAGTAGTCATTCCTTTAAAATAATTACGATTTTGTCTATAAATTAGTCACAAATAGGCGTTAATTGAATGCATATATAAATTCATTTATACCTAAAATATTGTGTTTT
This sequence comes from Liacarus xylariae, assembly GCA_034693365.1. NCBI lineage: Eukaryota > Metazoa > Arthropoda > Arachnida > Sarcoptiformes > Liacaridae > Liacarus > Liacarus xylariae. Next base: position 1,799 of record JAQFXN010001543.1, read on the forward strand.
ATTACCAAAAATACTAACGAAAGTGTATTTAAAACTATTCTTCGATATAAATACCAATCTTTGGGACGAAAACATGTGATGCTATCGGTTGTCACCACTTATTAATCACTCCTATTGTCACACAATTTAGAGATTAACACAAAATATCGAGCATTTCATTCAATTATACATAAGTTTATGCAAACATTTAAATGATTTAAAAAATAATATTAAATTAAATAAAAATATGAATTCATTTATTATTACTTTACTGTTATTGACTACTCATTGAAAAGAGCAGAGAATCCAATCACTTTCGTAGAGGTTATGCCTTTATATGCCTTCAATTCTGTTTAATTAACGTATGATTCTCTGCAAAAAAGGCGTAACTCATTCATCATTGCTATATAGGTCTAGAAGTTATAGAGTTTTTGTTGTTGTAATTAAGCGCTACTTTTAAATTGACGTAAACCTGAATAAATAGACGTTCTTTTATAGCTTAAAAGTTGCTTGTTAAATATAATATAGAAAATGTCTTGATCACTTTCAATTAAAATACATTAAGACCCACTTAATATTACATTCGGCTATTATCACTGCATTTTGAAAGCACCGGCCGCTCCAATGGGAACTCTAATGTTGAAGCTATCGGTTAATATGACATGGGATACAATCAGTGATTTTTAATCACATATCAATTATACCGCAATCACCAACATTTGCAACACGTATTGCATAAGAACACTCGCATATAATCACAAACTTTAAAATTCGATATAAAATATTATTGAAAATGAAATATTTCTTAATAACTCTACAAAATATTAAATTGAATTATGATTTAATACAAGAGATGCCCAAAGACTTCAAAGGCAGGGGGTATAGGGTACTGATAAGAAGCTCAAAATCACATGGGGTATAGGGTGGGTTTTAATAAATTCTTCAAATTCGTGAAGAATTTGATTAAAAATAACGTAATTTAACAGAATGTCGTCTAATTCTCTGAGAATTTAACAGAATTTGGCATAATCCTGTTAATTTTGATGAAATTTAGACAGAATTTTACTGAATATTAAAAAACGACGCCTTCGACTGTTTTTCAACATTTTTAGGGATGATATCTCAAAATTTCTCGTTTTTCTTCATCACATGGGGGTATGTTTACAGACAATTTACTTTTTAAATTATTTTTTGAACCAGAAATGACCAAGGAAAGATTTAGGCCAGTAAAATTGTATCTTTGACATCTTTAGAAAGCATCTTTTAGAAAATATAGGCACATACTCAATTTTATTCTTTAATACATGTAGAATTTCAGTCATTGTCAATTCTAAGATGTTTTATTCGTTCATTATTGCTGAGTTACGTTAAATTGTATTATTCTAATGTCCTTTTATGCTTACAACAAAATTTTAGATATTTATTCATCATTTTGGGTCTCCTTTATTATTTTATGCAATATCGGATATAATCACGATCGGTTATTATCACCTGATTTGCTCAGCACCGTCTATGTGATTATTAGCCGGTCATAATATACTTGAAAATATTAGATATTATGCACTATACACCATATTTAAAATAGGTAGACCTGGTTTTTCAAGCTTTTGGCTAGGTATATTTTAACTAAGGATGCCGAATGAATTCAAAATCAGGGGAGTTATAGGGTGATATTTTGAGAAATTTTGCCCAAAAAAACAGGGGTGGTATAGACCAAAATTCAAAATATGAAAAATGCACAGGGTAAGGTAAAACCAAAAAATTTTTGCCTGACGCACAAATGTCAGGGGGTATTTTGGTCATTTACCGGAGACAATGGGGGTAGTTTGGCTATACCCCCAATGGGCATCCATAATTATAACTGAAAAATGAAAAATATTTACCAACTATGTAATCTTGAGAACAATATAAGCAATTGGCAATTTTTATTTTATCCAAATGACACAGGTCACAAATATACTTATGCTCTAGATCAAAAACTACAATATATTTTTCAATTGATTTCAGAAAAATATCACTACACTCCATTTATCTTTGATTGGTGTGGAATAAGTTCGTTGGATTGTTTGAATTTGTATTACATTTGAATTTACTGTTAATTTTATTTTGAAAACAATAGTTCTGTTAAGAAATGTTAATTTCAAAGGTGTTTCAGAAGAGAGTGAAATAAGCAAAGATTCTAATACTGCTTACCTAAAGGAATATAATAGCAGAGCAGATGCGGAGATAACACTTCATCAGTAAATATCAAAAAGTAACTGATTACGAATAAATCTACGGTTAGAGTGCAACTAACTCATAATATCTATTGGCATTTCCCAATAGTAAATTCAAATGCAATTCAAACAATCCAACGAACTTATTGCACACAAGTCAAAGATAAATGGAGTGCAGCTGTTCAGTTCACTACTGTTACAGTATTTGCCAATGGATTAGACTCTTTCTCTTGATTAGTTATTTTTGCAATCATTTCAAACGTCATATAATTTCCAGTAATTCTCAATTTCAAGACAAAGCCATATATAAGCCATTATTTTATTTTAAACTATTAGTTATATAATATGTCAAAAAAATTATATCGTGTTAATCGACGGATATCTTAGAATGCAAATTTTCAAAATGTCAAAAAAGTCGGGATTGTTTTTTAAAATCTGAAACATAAATTTACACAACAAAAGATAATTTACAAAATCTTAGGGTGTCCAACCAATCCTAGCAAGTTTTGGAGGGCTTAAGATTATCTTGTTTTAGTGACTATAATATTTGATAATATTTCATTTTTAATCTATTTTAATTTTACAGTTTGTTATTTTATGTCAACATTTTTGCGATATATAAATGGTTTAAAATTATTCTAAATTTTGATATTAATTTATGAAACTGTAATAAATAAATCGAGCATAATTATATTCATTTGTATACCTCACAAATCTTTTTTTCATAAAAGAAGAAACTGTAAATTAAATAAAAGTATTTTATAATTATCAAAATTATAGACACTAATACATGACATTTTAAACCCTCCCATTCATCTTTTTTCGTGCTAATTTATGTTTTAAATTTCAAAAAACCACCTAAACTACAACCCATAATAACACCCACTAAAATTTGCATATATTATATCAAATTAATTAAATAACTTACTAGCTATTCTATTCTGTAAAAAGATAACCAAGAAGGCTCAATGAAGTCAAGAGTACTTTAAGTAGGCAGTCGATTAGTAGGTATATGGCAACCCCTGACTCGAAAATATTCTACTCTAATCAAGAAAAATGACGGCTTTTATCCGGAAAATTCACTGAATTGCACCTAAAATCGAATTTTAGTACACATGCACAATTCTTTACTTAAAAAATCTTTTTTATTTTGACTTTTTAGAAAAATGCCCTATAAATATGTAAAATGCAGTTTTCCAGAAAAATGTGGTACAGATAACTCATGGATAGAAAAAAATCTTTTATAATCACAATAAACAATAAAATAAAAATAAATTCGATCTAACATATAATCTAATTATCAATAATAATAAGGAATAATGAGATCGTAAGCTCACCAGATTAAATTAAATTTCAATAACAGAATATCAGATTATTTATATTTTAGTTTCAACTCTTGTAAAACCACATCGAGACAATGTCCAATGAATATTATATGTATACCGTATGCTCGCGATTGCGTATGACCAGCAACCGGGGAAATATATAGTTGTTAAACTGCGCGCTCAACATTGCGAATACTATTGAAGAAGACTCTGAGAAGGCTCTGAGACTCTGAGATCTAGTACAGTATATGCAATGCTGAGCGCGTAGTTTAACACCTATATATTTCCCCGGTTGCTGCCATGACATAGACTTTTATGTGAAGTTAAACTACTTCTATATAATTGTGTAAAATTATTGGAAAGATCGATGGGGTGGAAAAATTGTCTTGAAATAGTTTTAATTTAGTTTATTTCAATTGTTTTTGTATTTTTAATTAAAATATATAACACTTATTACTTTAAACATGAAATAAATTGTCTGCTCTGACGCAAGATTTGAAACACTATTATCTGTGGCAGAATTGCGATTTTCAAAATGAATGTTTACTCAACCTCAACCTTAATCTCGTTCGTCCGTGAGTTTAAAAATAAACACTAGCTTGTCACTTTTCAAAAATATCCATTCAGCACCTTTCCCCTAGAAAAGTGACCAATGTTGAAAATGTTTCAATGGCACTTACCATTATAAAAATTATAGCCTAAACAACGCATTTTGTTAGCACTGGTCCTTTATTTAAAGCCAAAGCAATGTATAAAAATGTATTGAAATAAATGTGAAACCAATGAAAAAGTAAGCGATTATTTATTTAGTTTCGAAATTTCAATAAATACATCAAATTTCTAGAGAAGAGTAGTTTAAAAGAAATAATTGGTATTTCGTGGCATTCATTAAACCAATTGTTATAAACATTCGAATGGCATTCAGTGTTAAATACAAAGTTAGTTATCGTATAAAAGGCTGCACTCATTCATAATAATAGTGGAAAAGAGAAACAAAAGCAGAATTTAATGAATATTATACACAACTGACAACTGTCTTAAAGCAGAGACCTCTCGAATTAGAGTAAATTTTATATTCAATTTCACAGATATGCGACTAGAGATGTAGTCAAGGGTTGTCCGCTCTCTCACTATTAGCTCAAACTTGTGTTAAGAAGTGGACAATCAGTTCAATGATTTAAAAATAATGCCATATATTAGATGATGACCTTAAGTAATCTCAGGTGTTATCACATATTGAATGAGCACTTGTGTTGATTGTGAAGATGAAGATTATTTATAATTATGATATAAAACATTAGCCATAGTTTCACAGTTTTATATTCAACAATAAAACTCTATTTTTGTTCAAATTCTACAACAAATTCAGTCGCTTTTGGCTAAACATTTGCTAACAGAATGTCATCACATCATAGAATTGGTTCATATATTAATAAATTGCTAATAATTATTATTTAATTCTGGTGTCTGTCTGTCTGTCTGTCAGACACTGCATTCGTCGCCACTTTAAGCTAATATCAAATATAAGGCACACTAATTAGCAATCGATTTATATTAAAGTAACACTCAATCAATGACCCAAACCCAGCACTCAATACACTGTGTGTGTGTGTGTGTGTGTGTGTAGTCACTACTGTTGCAGTAGTTGACAACAAACCTCACAAATACCTGTCCGTATAAAACAATTGCCCAAAAGCTCACTCAGTCTATAGTTTAATAAGAAATCAATCGTTTGTACAAAAATTGTTTTAAAAAATATCGGATATTATTATGAAAATGAAATCAATTGAGTGATCGAGAGATCAGGGGTTGAAACAAATGAGAATCAATGCTAACATAAATTAATTGGTATTTGTTGTGATGGCATTCATGTGATTATAAATTATTTATAAATATATACATCACTTAACAACACATACAATACATCTGAATGTGAGAACACGACTAGAATTCAACAAAAACTTAATATCCGTTCCGTTTGGAAGCAATCGATTAATAGTCAGTTTTAAAGCGCTTCCACTCTATTCTGTAGACATTTCTCTATAGTTTAGAGCAATTAAATGGCAATAAATAGTTCTTTTGGTAAATATATATATATTTCATATAATAAGTCAAAACCTGTGTTTTACTAACGAATTACCCCCAAAAGCAGTGCTTCGTATGGAAAGGTCTCTGCAATCACTGAGTTTTGCGATAAAAGAAATATAAGTTTGACTTTAGGTTTAAATCGAATCGAGAGCTCAATTGTTAATTAGAGTAATAGAAAAATGAGCACATCTTATAAAAAGTATATTTGCGACGCATGTCGTCTCAAATTGCCGGCCCTTAAGCCAACAGTTGACCACAACTCACTCAATGTTAGCACATTTGGGTGCAGCCAAACGTCTGACACTATTCTGAGTCAATACAATGTAGTCAATGGTAAGAATGCCATACTTTTCACATAAGAACAAACAGAGTGTTTAAGACAAACAGCAATTTTTTAGTTAAATAAAGCAAAACTCAACTCTTTTTGGTAATCAATAGCCAGGGGTATAACTTAATGTTAACATTAGTGATCATTTAGTCTTAAGAGTTGTTTTGCTTTACTTATTGTCATCTCTTCTATTGCTTAGTCTTATTAAACAAATTATTAAAAAGACTTAAAACTTAATTAAATAATAAATGTTTTTATAAATTAAAGTCACAATTGAAGAGATGACAACATATTTCAAGTATTTATATTATAAGTTAAAAACATTGATAAATATGTCCCAAATATTCTCAGCCACTAAATCAAGTTATAGTTCAAAATTAAAATATATTATACAATAATATCAATACAATGGATAATCAATTGTGCAAAACAACAAACAAGTGGTGCGTTGTTTGCAATTCTGTTATAATAAACCAAAAAACCATTTTATGTTAGATTTTTGAATAATTAAAGCTCAAAATAATTCTAATTGTGTTAAGAGAACTGATGGTAAGATATGGTTCACAATAATTATAATTACTTATCAGTAGCCGAGAGTGTGTTTTAAATACTATAATAAGAGTAAGAATTAGATGAATCGATATTCAAAGGAATTATAAAAACAACAGTCATTTGTGTTTTGTTTAATAGAATTGAAAATAAAATAATTTATAAGAGTTTGAGATTCAAAATGGAATGGAATGGATAGCAATCGATAGTTCGATAGATTGATAGCATTATTCGATGTGACCTCAACTGCACTCAAAACAACATTAAGTTATATCCAAATGACTGTCGAATCAATAAATAAATCGATTATACATTAGTTGCCCCACCAGTCGGGTCCGGAGGCGCCCGAACTATAGTTTCCGCCATAAGAGCCACCGCGAACAGCGACCATATAGTTAGGAGGCATACCTGAGTTGCCGTAGTTCTGGTAACCACTCTGTGCAACGTTGCCATAGTTGGGACCGTTTGCTTGCCTTCCGCTCCCATTGTTTCGCTGACTATTCCCGCGATCGTTGAACTGTCGGTAATCGCGAGAACCAAAACCCCCGGCGCCGTATCTGATAGTAATCAAAGTAATTACGATTAAATTAATGCCAATTCCAGTCGTAAAGTCATTTCACACCTCTTAGAACTGTTGCCGTATTTGCGCTGACTATTAGAGCGCTGTTCGTTTTGGACCTCTTTGCTGATGGCCTGCAGCCAATGCGGTAATTCTTGTTTGGTTTCGTTCACCAATTCGCACAGGTCTACAGCCATGTTCTTGTTCTTGTCGTTAAAGAAAGACGTGGCCAATCCTAAATTGCCTACTCTTCCAGTTCTACCGATTCTGTGGACGTACTCTTCTATATCCGTCGGTAAATCAAAATTAATCACATGTTTTACGTTTGGAATATCGAGACCACGGGCTGCCACTGCTGTGGCCACCAGAATGGGCGTTCGACCTGTTCGGAACGAATTGAGCGCCTCCTCCCGTTCTCGTTGGGAACGGTCGCCGTGAATACTGGTCACCGGATAGCCCTCTCTCTCAAGAAATGTTTCCAAAGAATCGGCACCTTTTTTGGTCTCAACAAAAACCAAAGTCAAAGAATCGGGCGCTGAATCAGTATTAAAAACAAACATTAATTCGTTGTTTAAATCAAATATTAATCCAATAAATTATTTGAGACAACAATCAGAAACAGATTTCTCCTCAAAATTGTCAGTTTTCAAGTGTCAATAATTCATCACTAATTCTGTACAAATTCAGACAATTATATAACGATTGGAACAACACTTACGCGGATTGGGATTCTTAAGTCCCGCGGCATTCAACAGATCCAAAAGAAAAGATTTTTTGTCGCCTTCTTCGACCCAAACAATCTTTTGCGTAATGTTCTCTGAAGTACTGCCCACTCGACCCACTGCTAAAAATATATAATTGTCGAGAAAATTTCGGGCCAACTCTTGTACTTTTTTAGGAAAAGTGGCCGAAAACATGAGGGTTTGACGAACTCCAGTGCCCGGCATATTGTCTTCTAAAACTATTCGTCGAATTTGGGGCTCAAACCCCATGTCTAGCATACGGTCGGCTTCATCGAGAACGAGGTATCGAACCATTTCGAGACTCACTTTTCCTCTTTCAGTCATATCCACTAAACGACCTATAGTTCACACAAAAGTAATTTTGGAATAAATATAATATAAAGCAATGCTTTTGTCAACTCCTGACTCAACCAACTTGTGATCATTTAATTATTAGCTAACATCACAAATCGGTTCAATAGAAGTGGACAGACCTGGAGTGGCGACGAGCAGTTGACAGCCTTTATCCAAATCCTTCATTTGTTGGACGGGATCTGCGCCGCCGTAAACAACACAGGGTCTGACCCGTGACCTATAGGCGAATTTGGACGCCTCGTCGTATATCTGAAGCGCCAATTCCCGAGTCGGCGACAGTATTAGAGCCAACGGGTATTGTTTCACTTTAGCGCCGGGACGTACGGGTGGAAAGCTCTTCGGCGGTCCGTTTTCGAAGATCTGGTTTAGAATTGGCAGAAGAAATGCGGCCGTCTTTCCCGAACCTGTCTGTGCGCAGGCCATCAAATCCCGTTTGCCTAATATGATGGGAATGGCGTACTTCTGAACGGGTGTCGGACGAGAATATTGGGCCAGTTTTACGTTCGCCTCTATTATTGAAGTCAATCTCATCTCTTTGTCGTCAAACGCCTCGATATGATTGGGACAGTTATGTCCGGTCGCCTCCACAGGAATGTCCTCATACTTATCAAAGTTAATGCCTGTGTGTCCGCTCGAAAACAGGTATCTTTCCTGCGCCTCATTCCTGTCCAGAGGTATACTCCAGTCGTCATAATATCGGTAGTCATCGAAACGATTGCGCGAGGGTTTGCTTGTTGTGTCCCAAACCTCGGTCTCGCCTTTGGGTGCGTCCGGATCTCTCCAATTGCTGTCTGTGTTGGAACAGGAATAGAATGTATTGACAACCGAGCGATTCGTTTCATTACTTATTTTCCGTGGCTTTTGGTAACTGTTGGACCGATCGTTGGTTTGGCCTAAAGTCAAAAGCAAATCAATAGTAATTGTTTGCAATAATCATATCACGACTCATACCTGCGAAGTGATTGTTCGGTCGCTCATAAGAATTGTTTTGGTTATAACCACTATTTGGGGCCGAGTTTTGACGCGAACCACGACTTCCGCTGTCTGTGGGACAAAGCAATTAGACTTCAACTCAAAGGCATTTAAGACCAAAGACTCACTTCTGCCGCGATAGTTCTGTCGGTTCGGGTACTCCTGTTGGGGTTGGGATTGTCGGTAATCGTTATCAACTCTCACTTCTTCCCGGGGCTGAGAGTTCTGGTTCTGAAAAGAGTTCTGTCGACTGTTTCTCAGATGCGGCGGAATATATTTGGCCGATTGGGACGAACCGGTGTTTAGGTCCAGACCAGCAAACTACGAATGGGCGAAAGTGAGAAGACGTTCTCATAGTCTGAGTTGCGATTCAATGCGTTTCTGCAATCCTTTGCTAAACAGTGACTGAGATCTGAGTTCTCACGCCTTCAACAATGACTGCGGTTTGTCTGCGAAACGCATTGAACGCCAGTCAACAAACTCTACGATCAGAACAATGGACTCCAGAGCTCGTGTCCGCGAGGAGGAGGAGGGGTGGAGTCCAGAGCAGAGCACAGATCATAGAGCAGAGACTGCAGTGACAATACCTGCTGTTCGAGACCGACTTGAGAGCCATTTTGCCTATAATTCATATTATAGTGAAACCAATGATTCGTCCAATACTTCAGTTCTGAGTATAGATTGAGAAAAGAGGAGAACGAAAGCAGAAATGCTGTGAAACGAAAGCACAAATAATAATAAGAATTAATAAAACAAATAATCAGTAGTGAAGTGAACGTCGATTCGACACAAGTGTTCAGAGACTCAACAAAATGGTGTTCACTATAAAAGCCGTAATAGAGACCCAACACTCCCACACCAATTACGTCACACCCCTGTAGGCGCACTCCATTGCACTAACGAGTGGTTTGTCCGAAGGGTTCAGATTCATTGGCACATACTTTGTGTCCTCACATAAAGAGCATTCAAATTCAATTCTATGATAAGTTACATAAGTATTGAAATCACCTCAAGCGGGCATAACTGCAACAGTACTACAAAATTGAGTGAATGTTACGCTATTTCGCCAATTATTGTTCCTCTCTTTAGTCAACTCGGGTTTTATAGTCAGTTCGGAAATCTCGGGAATTCCCGATATTTATTTGTAAGTTTGAGTGTCGGGAAAATTATTATATTGATTATATGGGGTGTAATAGACTTTAAAACGCGGTTTTATTTTCCCGATATGAGGGGTTGTTCTCGATTATTGCCGATTTGATTTTCCCACTGATCCTTTAATTACACGATAGAATATTTGGTTACACTAGCAACTTTCTATTGAAAAATTCTAATTCAATTGAAAGATATTGTCATAAAATCAGTAAAAGATGATTCAGAAAATAAATTAATAAAAAGTTTTAAAACTCTAATAAAAGACACGAATTTCACGAATCAATTATTTGACATAAAATTACAAATTTTCATATTGGAATCGATCAGAGATGTGAAATGTAAAATATATGAACAAAAATTTGATTACATTAAGCGCATGGATGTCGATTGGGGGTCCAGCCCGAAAATGCCACCCCCTGGCATTTTGGCCGGATACTCCTAAGGCTCTTCGCGACGTGCCCCCCCTCCCCCATAGACAAGATTTTAGGAAACAGCACCAAAGGCACCGTTTAAAAATTCATTCATTCATTTTCGTGACCCCTTATCTTTTCGGGTCGGGGTTGAAGGTCAGCAACCATGCACCTCCATTCACTCCAATCCGCCACCCAATTCTGGATTCCGGCCTGAGCTAGACCCATTCGATCGCACAACTCTTCTATGTGCGATCGCCACGTCTTTTTTAGAAAACATTTGATTGTTAATAGTAATAAGAAAAACGTTGATGAATTCATATAGGTTGCAGTCCATATGCAAATTAAAAATACCTTAATTGTAGATTTCTTCAATAATTTTTTAATAGAAACTGAGATCGAAATCAGCGAAAACGTTAATCACGCGCAGTGTCTGGTCTAATGTGATTAAATAACTTTACAAAACAATGTAATTAAAGTAATTAAGGAATAGTAAAAAAAAATTCGAAATAATTATTAACTAATAAATAAATATATATTTATCGATTTGAGCAATGATTATTACATGTAATACCTTTCAGCGTTAAAATCACTCTTTGAAATATCAATAGAGGAAGTATTTTCCAGAGATACTAAAGTGAATGCTTAGATTCTAGATTTACAATATCATTATCTGTTGTATTCTAATTATTAAATACAAAGTCATTTATGGTTTTATTATAGATTTGTGAAAATGAAACTTCAAAACTATCAAATTAGAATCGAAATCATTAGTAAAACATTTATGCATGCTATATTAATGCATCTGTAAACCAGAGCTTAACACTTATGACTAGTACTGCGACGTTTAAATTCGACCACAGGATGTTACGCCTCTTTGAGGGGTTCATAAATTGTTTGACGACTTAAGTGCGAAGAAACTAAGTTATATTTAGGGGTTTATGTTTGCGATCAATTGATTGTTATGTATTCCGATACTACTTTCTGTATACCAAAGATTCTGTCTTTCCTCTCTCTTATACTACTATGGGTTTCATATATCCATCATTCAGTCGAACAAATGGGGGAATTATTCCTTGCGGTAAATCTGGGGAAAGATAGTCTATGTAATCACCAGTGATTGAATTGATGATATTCCTAATTGCTTTTCCTAAATTTGATGTATGAGTGAGAAACATGAGAGTGGTTTAAAGGAATAGTGATTTGTTGGTTCAAACCCACCCCAGTGTGGCACAGGGCCACTACAACTCGCAGTCGGATATTTGTCCGACAGCGCACATATCCAAAGGGATATCAAATAATAAATATCAAAACTTACCACTAATGTATGTCAACTCAAGAGATTTGAGTTCAGAAAGACTGAACGGGAACATTAGAAGGAAAGGATGTTTTGAGATCAAAGAAGGAGGGCGTGAATCAAAGCTTCATGGCTTACATTTAATATCTATTAATTTTATAGTCATAACTTACGCAATATTATGAATACCTGGTGGGACCAAATGGTAACCACAATCCACTCCTTTGCCAGTTAGCCGTCAGTCGTCATCTCGAGTGAGAGTAGATATCACTTAAGTCACTCTTTAGGATTAGTCTGTCCTCACTTTAGGCAATCACATTGAATTAGTCTATCCTCTTAGGATAGACTGAGGATAGAGCGTATGAAACCCACACTACACTCCTCTATATGTCATAATTCTTGAATCTTGCTAATGAAATGGTTAAAACATGTTACGGCACTCTTGTTCCTGTCTCGGGATAGAGCGGTAATCAATTCTATTCTAAACCTAAGGAAGAGGTGGTGGCGATGGCCGTAATTAACTCAATGTAAAACCTATGGAAGAAGTGATGGAAACGAATCTATTATCTCCTTTTTTCAAAAGCCGGTTAAACATCTTTTGTGACACGCATTGAGATTATATAATTTTGCGTGAATTTGTGAAAGCTTTATAGGAAATACATTATTGAACTTTTTCAATTTTAACCTCTTTAGAGTGAATCATACATGAGGAATAGGTTAGCATTAAGCGAATGTAAAATGTAAGCAAAATCACACATTAGTCTCATCTATTCTCTGATGAGCTGTTTTTTGTTGTTTGTCTGAAACGGGTGTCAAAGTGGGTTATTGTAAGAGAGATATACTGAATGCAGAGTAAAAACGCATTAATAGCAAATATTAAGGTTAAATATCATAAAATTCAATATTATACAAATTTTTCTTTAACATAGCAGTAATTTTATATAAATTTCAAAGTATTCAATGAGAAAAAATTGATTATTGAGAATGTAGCTGTTGCCATTTAAGAATATGAGATTTATAAAATATTCAATGAAAAGCTTACAAACAGATCTACCAAGGAGTTAGTTTAGAGCAATGAGACGATTTAGTGAAATAATATGATGAATATATTTCCTGGTCAAAAACTATCCAAGCAATTAGTATTGACTATAAAATATTTATTTAAAACAAGTATGAAATGAGTTTG
>JAQFXN010001544.1:0-14955 GCA_034693365.1 Liacarus xylariae
CACTCCTATTATAGGACCTATAAAGGGTCCAATAAAAACCTATTTTGCAATGCCCTAGTAATCAATTATTACTAACCATTCAATGTTTCGAAAAATATTTGATAAAATCAAAAACATGACACAAAGCATAATTGATAAAGAATGCACAGTAAACTGTATTTCAAAAAATTCTATTACAGAATATTCTACACAAATAGCATCTTTGACTAACGTGAGCTTTTTCGCCATGCGAGCTTTACCAACTTTGGGCATATCTAGTAAAGTACGGCTAATTATGTCTTTAAACGCATTTAGACTTCACAATAGAATTTAGACTATTTTAATGCAAATTCAACAGAAAATAACATATCTTACAAAAAATTTAACAGAATTTTGTCATTATTAGGTGAAAATTAGAGAAAATTCTGACATTTATTGGGTTACACCCTCTTTGCTTATTCCGTGTGCATTCCATCCTAACGAGTAAGTACTAAAACAATTGAACTAATTGTTAGATTTTTCCAGAGTGATGCGGAAACTGTTCTATTGGGACAGGGTGTTTTATATATTCTATCATATATTCCCCTCTGAATCCGACTATAAATAAGTTCACAATTTATATAATATTTAACAATAATTGTAATAAAATAATGAATTTTATGAAAACCTCTAATATTTGTTTCAAAGACCGAAACATTAATATTTGTGTTGAAATCAGTCGTTTCCAAAACGACTTGTGCGACGCGACGGAACTCACTATAATTGCCCAAAACTGCTAAAGTGTCCAAAGCATCTATCAATGACAGTGAGAACTGACCCCAAGTGTCTATGCCTTTGCAAGAAATGGGCTGTAATTCGTCATAATTTGAGGCAAACTTTATATAACTTTCGTACGAATGATAAAACATTGAAACGATTTTCTCTCTGTTTTTCATAGTTTGAGATAATTATTAATATTTCATTAATTATAACAAATAATCAATTATTGGACGATTTGGGCTTCAATTCAATAATATTCTAATAAATTCTGTGAAACCTTTAAATTTAACAAAGTATGTAAATGCCTGTCCTGTCCTGTCCTGCAATTCTGTACTCTATTCCTGTAATAAAGTGTTGTATCACTGATTAAAAACTTACTTATAATTATTGATCTCATGTTCAGTGAGCGGACGAGTTATACAAAGACAGTGATTATAGTAAAGCAATAAAATTATTAATAAATCACATTTGGATTGTTTGGAAAACATTGCGAAATAAATATATAAATATTTAATTAATTATTCAATAGCTTTCAGACGTCAATGAATCGCATATTCATTGATAATAACATTGATTTAAACCTAAATCTAATTTATAAACAAATTATAAAAATTGAAAAATAAGTTTCATTTGATTAGGAATTTCCAAAATAAACTCAATTTATAACTAAATTAATACAAAAACACAACATTTCTTATTAGCGAATATTTTATTGCATATAATCTAATGAATTATTTTATAAAAATTGATAAAAAATGGATAAATTTATTAAAAAAATGATAATATTTTTGATTGAATTGATATTCACATCAATATTGAAATCAATTGTAAACATGAATTAAAAAACACGTCTCATATAAACAAAAGTTACAAAACATAACCACACGTGTCGACCACAAACAAGTCTGAGGGCTTCAACACTCAAATGGTAATGTTGCCCATAGCAACCGGTAAAGGTATGGCAAAAATAGAGAAATACAGCCTTCGTATATACTGTCGTTTGTAAATACTTACAAAACCGACCAGTCTACGTTTTCACGTGACTGGCGGCTACTATAGTAGTGCTAATAGCGGTAGTAACTTAAGAAGAGACTCTTATCTCCACCTCTTTGAGTCTCAAAACTCGTTTTACATATGACGTATAGATCAACAGTTAAAGGTTAACGAGTTTGGAGACTCAAAGAGGTGGAGATAAGTCTCTTCTTAAGTTACACCCGCTATAAGCAATATTATAGTAGCCATAACTATAGTAGCCGCCAGTCACGTGAAAACGTAGACTGGTCGGTTTTGTAAGTATTTACAAACAACAACAGTATAATATCAAATTAATTCAATAATTCAAAATTGTGTGCATCGCTATTTCGACCGTCTAAGTGATCTCCAAAAAATAACTATAAAATATAATAATTTTATAATTTAATAAACCATAAATAGTATTTAAAGGTAATAATAATATAGTCAAAGTGATCTAAGATAAACTAATTACGTAAAAAATAAAAGTAAAAAGATGATGGATTCTAAAAGATAAACTTCGTTTATTTCGCATACAATTACTTAAAAATCTATTATGATATTTTACAATATTTTCACTGAAATCAGTAATAAACTTTTTAAACAACAACAAAATTTCGAAATTATTTCAATCGGTTAATCTCTTAAATTTTAATACTTTTAATTTAAACTGCAAATAATAGTTATCGTCCATAGATATGTGCATCATTAAATTGTTTTGATATTTTTATAGTGCTAAATAATTATATGTTCTTATTTATTGTACTTAATTTTAGTAACTTTTAATCATTTAAGTAGAACCATGGATATTAGCTCATTTAGAATTACTTTATATAGATAAAGTTTCACAATTATATAAAAAAAATTTAAGTTTTTATATCTAATTCACAATAATTATAATTTACAAAGTTATATATATTTAGTTTATGTTATTTTACTGTTGCTACAAAGTTATTTTGTTTATTTACTTAGTAAAACCATAAAATGAAATTTTCAAAATTTATATGTATAAATTATATGTCATTTTGACATCTATTTTCGACCATCCCACCCATGTACATAAGTGCATTTTATTTTGACCCTAACAAACCATTTCAACAGATAGGAGGAGTGTTAAAATACAATATTAAGTCTGGTCATCAAAACTCGGCCCAAATTTACTGTATCTATAGTTACGCGCAGTGTTGCCAAACCACTATGATATACCTTCTCAATGAATCAGCATGCTCAGTGGTCAATCAAAGCTGGAGTTACTCTTTAATAGTGGGAAATTCAAGATAGGAATAGTAATAAATCAATTGTACTGGATATTTTAATAAAACTTTAATAATAGCACAGGTTTGATTTCTGACAAAAATTGTTATGAATGGTCATTTCCCAATTTACACACCTATGACTATTCGACATATTATTAGTAGTTGACTTTGACCAGTGATGACACATAAATTATATATTGTTTGAGAGGGAAAAAAATTTTAATTTCATTCAGACTTTCAGTAACTATGGAGTTAAGACAAATTTTATATGAATTTTTAGAGAATATTGGCTCACATTATTCCACTATATCTACTGATCATGAAAAAGATTAAAATTTGTGCTAATGGGAGGTGTAAAGGGTTTAATGGGGGTCTACAAACTCAAAACCTGAAATTATAAACCACTTTTAGAGCTGATTCATGTGATCAAATGGCACATTATATATATTTTTGCAAAATTCTTCCAAGGTAGAAGTTTCTGGTATGCTAACCATTCTTCCGCGGCAATTGGCCAGCGCTGACTTGATCCAGACTGATAATGGCCAGACTTGTGTCATATATCCTCGAACTCGTCTTTGTATGAGGTTTACAAAGATATATATATTGTTTCATTTGATCGCATGGATTAGCTCATAAAAGGGTTCAAAAATTGAGTTTTTGACACTTTGCACCCCAACAAACCTCCTTCCACTTGACATTAGCAGTTATAATGATCATTTTGCTAACAAGTAGCTTATACTGCGTTTACACGAGAACTCAAGCAAGGATTCCCGAGCAATGCTTAAGCATAGCTAGTGTTTACACGTAAAAACTTAAGCAAAACAATGAAGCGCACACTTTAAATATTAAATTGTAACTAAAACAATCAGAATGAACGAAAACATGTACTAAATTTTATTTCAACTTTTAATTAAATTAATTTTTGAAAAATATCAATTGGGTGTTTCAGGGTGTTTTTGGGATGTGCAAACTTTAGAAAAATCAGCATTAAATCTCACTTTATATCTAAACCTAGTAATCAAATTGAACAATAGATATATACATGATAGATATATATTTGTAAACCACTTAAAAAGATCAGTATGACGCGGCTTTGCCCATTACCGTCGGGATCTGGTCGGCGTTGGTCAATTACAGCGGAAGAATAATTAGTATAGTACTTGATTCAACTTTAGGTTAGCTTTACAAATATATACCTATTGTTTTATCACTTGATTTAGATGTAAAATGAGATTTATTGCTGATTTTTCTAAAGTTTACACC
The DNA here is from genome assembly GCA_034693365.1 of Liacarus xylariae. Classification (NCBI taxonomy): domain Eukaryota; kingdom Metazoa; phylum Arthropoda; class Arachnida; order Sarcoptiformes; family Liacaridae; genus Liacarus; species Liacarus xylariae. The sequence continues at coordinate 4,269 of JAQFXN010001544.1, forward strand.
TCCCAAACCCCATGCAACACCCCATTCGTCTCTAATTTTGTCAGTATTTACATAAATTCTACTTTTAAATCGAATGAACTTGTCCATTTTTTTGATTGTGAGTTCCCGTTTGAAATACTTTCCTACTTAGCGATAGTTAATGAATATTAATAATTTAAAAGATTTATAAAATGAATTTAAACTCATTGAAATTTTATCCACAACATAAACTCAAGATATTTTTAATTGTACCACAGCTACAACCTGCTAGAGTAAATCCATATATTGTTCATTAATAATGTTTTATTTTCTAATAATACTTTGAATACATTAATTAATAGTGAGTTAATCCACAAGAATTTAGAATCACTTTATTATAACGATTTTTCATTGAATAAATTAAATTATGAATTATTTGAGTGTTTTTGTCAATTAAATCCCATTTGTGGCATATTTTTGCAAATAACAATTCTGGTTTATAGGATTGTATAGATTTACACTTTCGCTTAATAATGCTAAATAGGTTTTAAATGTTGTTATAATTTGTAATCTCATTGATTCACTTAAAACCATTTTATTTAATTTAGTATTTTCTTTATTTAAATATTATTTGAAAACAATGTTTACTTTTATTTTTAATCAAATTTTTCTAGTCATGATTAATAGTGCTTAATAAGTTTTTGTATGAGTTGATAATGAGTACGAAATATATTGATCATTATTAATGAACAATATCTGGATATATTCAAACAGGAGTTAGCTAGTGGTACAATTAAAAATATCTTAAGTTTACAATATACAGTATAAATACAATACTCATATACAGGTAGAGAGATCTCAACAGAATTGAACAGAATTTTTAAATTACTATTAAAATTAGTATTACCATAACTACTATTAATCAAAGATGTGGTTAATCTATGACTAAATTTACTTGAGAATTGACTTTTTGTAATTTAATATATATATGATTATAAGGTATATGATATAAAGTGATTAGTGATTACTGTAAAAACTTTATATGATTTATAGCAGAAATGAACTAAATATGTGACCGAAGATAGAAAGGAATTAATTATTCAAATTGTGGCCATTCGTGTCATTGATATAACAGGTTATCTGAAGAGCGATTTTTCCTTCCATTTGTAAAACTCATTGAATTTTACGACATTTATAGCTAACTATTAAACTATACAACTATTAAAACTTAACGACAAAAATGCGTAAAAAGTTAAAGCATTTGAAGGCTTGTCGTCAACGACTAGTAATTCAAACGGAAAATACACTTTTGGCTCACTTTTTCGATTTTGCGTTTGAAATACAATTTTATGAAAAGAATAAAATTCAAAAACTCATAATATATGAGCGTTTGCTTCAATAAAGTTGAAGAGAGAAATAAAATAAAAATATTTTTTAAATTTAAACGATTGGAGAAAAGAAATTCTCACAAATTCTTTACTTTTAATTCATTTGTTTTTTACAATTTTGAGTTATAAGAGTCGAGAAATTCAGAGACTTATCAAAGATTTATGCAATAAATGAGTTTTGGCTTATGTTTCGAAACAAATAAAATATTGATTTGATTCTAGTTTTAAAGAAACACAGAATAAAAAGAAAAACAAAATTCCAGATATGATATGATATGATATGATATATCGCATAACAGTTTATAAATAATCCTTATTTAAAAAAATTTTATTTTCAATTTATTTATTACTTTTTTATCGAAAGTTAAAAAAACAAAACTCATTCAAAAAAAAAACAAAAACAAAAATAGTGCAGATGTTGAAGCACTCAATGAAAAAAAAGCTTTTTTCGTAATTTTAATTTAATTTAATTTATTGATAAACTTTGCATTCATTGAAATTTATGTCAAAACTAAACTTTTTTTGTAAAAATCATTTCAATTGAATGAATTGCCAATATTTAAAAATAATCATAGAATAAATGGAATAATCAATAATTAAAACAATACATACTTTTCTTTTCAAGAGTGAGAATTCGTGTGAAAAAGGGTTCGTAAGAGAAAGTGTTCATTAGATTGCAATTCGGAAATAAGTTAAATATATTCGACTCAATGTCTAACAATTCTCTGTTAAATATCAGCACTTCATCGACAATATGTGTGAAGAGTTTGTCATCGAATACAAGTGAAGGCAAATCGGACTTTAATTTAACGAAAACGCATTGAAGTAAACCACAAATCAATTGAAACTATTGGGGGAATTGAAAAACGCGTTAACAATACGTTTTGAAGTTCTCTTTTCACAACAATAACAGATTGAGAGAAACAGTTTATATGTTTATATGGAATGAGGGAAGGGATCAAAAACAAAATTTAATGTCAGCTATTTTTTTGGGCTTACTTTCGATGGAATAAATTGAGTCGAAGAATGTGCTGCTCTTAAAAGTGGATCAATATTTTCAAATAAAAAGCTCTCGTTTTGTCGAATCCATACAATCACTTGTGATAAATACCATTCGGGCTAAACATCAAATGTATGAACCATTAAATTCAGATATTATTACAGAAATAGTTAGGAATTTAAAATAAATTTAAATCTTAGAAAAGTATAGAAGAATAAATGGAAAAGTAGTGTTAATTGGTTTATACCTTTTCAGGTCTATTCAGTTTGCTTTTGGTTTCCATAAAATGGTATTGAAATCTCTTTTTAAGAGGTGTTAGCATTAGATACAAAGGCAAAACAATCGATTCCAACAATTGGTTTCTATTGTCAACAAATTCTTGTGTATTTGAAAAGACTTTGTTCTCGATATCAATACTTAATAATGCGTTGAAATACAAAATAAATGTATTCATTGACTCAACACTGGAGTGGGTCTTCTCTTCACTGGCAATGTTTGGCCAATTAATAGAACCAAAGGTTTCCATAAATTTTTGTTTAAACTTTTCAAATAATATTTGTTTCCAAAACATAATTATATCAAATAAATAGGTTTTAATTGAATTATTTTTCTGTAATTCATCGAAAAGTTTGTATTCATTGACCAATTGATTGAATGAATGACTAATAGCCATGACTTTGGTCTCAAATTCCTTATTATTTCTACAATTAATAACATTTGACTCTAAGCTGTTGTGAATTCGTTTAATTGTCTCTAATTTTTCCAACAATTTATCCAATTTTACCAAACCTTCAAATTTGTCCAAAAGTGGCGAAACAGACGACAAAATGGGCGACAAATTAGAGATTTCTTTATTGAATTGATTGCTAACTCTTTTCAATTGATTAATACATTGTTTAATATTATTTAATTGTGTTTCAGAAGTTTCCATCATTTCATTGAATCCAATACTCAATTCATTTCTATTAATACTCTTTTGCTCTAAACATAACTTTGAGTTCAAATCATTTAATTTTATTAATAACTCTTTGTATTCATTGCTCTCTAAAGACATTTTGTTTATATTTAACTTTAAATTAATTCAAATTTAATATTAATTAAAAGCAATTAAATTGTTATTAAAACAACAATATTTGCAAACATGTGTTCAGTCACTCAAAGCTCTTTAAACTCTATTACAGAATATTTATTTACCAAATATTTGATTCCCATTCGCTTCAATGCTGTGACTCAACACAAGAGCGCCGAATATGAATTCAAATCTTTGAGAATTCAATGTATTTTGAATTAATCAACATTTATGTCATAATAATTATTAGTTCAGGTCATGAACTAAATATATTCTCACAACCGCTCTATTACATCAATCCTTAACTAAGATTTTGAACAAGGCACTAATATAAATATATTTAATCTGATTAAACTTACAATATGAAATTATTATTTTGTAATTTAAATGCTTCAGAATAAGCTATATCGAAATTTATTAAAGTGAAAAGCATCCAATCAAGGTAGTAATAATATCAATAATTTTGCAAAAACATAGTCAAACAAATTATTTTATTAATAAGTTTACAAAATTATTGACTCAATGTTTAACAGTATGTGACTATTATACTGAAACACGTTGTAATCTTAAAGAAGCGTTTCTTTTAAGATAAAAGATAAGTCATCAAGTGGTTTAAAAAGAACACTTAAGTATTCTCAAAGTTAACATTTTTGCTAAAATATTTTGCCAAAATTATAGGGGGTTATCATTTTTTCTTCGTCACAGGTGGGTATTTTGGTCATTTTTATGTCATGTTAATTGTAATGAAAAACTGTCATTTTTAAAAATCCTCCCATAGGCACCTACACTAAAAAATGGCAAAATTTTGCCCTAGACTCTTTCCAAAATCAGCCTAGGCTTTTACAGAAAAATGCACTCCCCCTGGTGTTTTGAATCTTCCACATATTTGTTATCGTTTATTAATATTAAATTCTACATTACCAGTGAATACTACCAATTCCAATGACCAACTTTCCAATTTCGGTATTCATTACAAAATTGGAACCGTTTTCTATAGTGAATTGGCATTAGAATAGGTTTCTCTGCAGAAATATATGATTTAATGCCAAATTGTTCTAAAATTCTTCTAATAGTCGATTCCGATGTCTCAAAATTTAAAGAATTTCTTATTTGTCTTAAACTCCAAAAAGGATTATAAGATGCTTTTAAAACAATGTCCACTTCTTGATCCGAATCATATTTTAAAGCATTTAAAGATTGCATTTATTAGCAATAGTTTTATCACTAATCCATCGGTTGAGCCAAAAGTCCACAGTTTTTCTGTTTTTACGCACTTCTGATGCTATACTTCTTCGACTCATCTATCTTCCCCACAATTCAATCATTTTTACTCTTTCACTAATTGTTGTAAAGGGCATTTTTAATTAAATTGTTTTGATTTGAAAATAATTTTTTGTATTTATAAAAATTTTTATTCTGATGTTGAGTTTATATTTTAATAGCAATAAGTTTTCTCTAAATGTCATTTTTAATTGTAATCAATGCATAAACTTTTACTTATTTTTATTTTATTAAACTTAAATATTTATAATTTAATGTACACTAATTCTTATCTCACAAAATATCATAGAATAAAATAAATTAGCTATATTTGGCCCTCCTTTAATTGAAAAAATTGTACATTGCGTGGTTTTTAAGGTTTCGCTGTTTTTTAGTGTTCATCACTACTGATTACATTTTAACAAATGTTTTAAACAATTAATTAATTCACTTCAGCTTAATGTATAGCTTTACTGAAATATTTTAAATAAAAAATAAATAAAATGCTTGACAACTCATTTATTTACCCTGTACATAGTAGTTACTAAAGTTCTCTTGAGTGTTGACACACCAGAATGTCGAGGTAGCAATGATAAATCTCCGGGGCATTTCGGTCGGATACACCTATAGGCTCTTCGCAAGGTACTTCCCCTAGCAATAAATGATGATAACATACAGTATTTTGATCACAAAACATTTATTATTAAAACAATTGTTGAACATTATTTATTTATTCTTCTAGCTTCCAGCTTATTTATCGCGGTAGTTTGATCGCCAATTTTTAAACAATAGTCATTTAATTAATTAGAATATGACGTTTTTATGAATTACGAATATTAATTCGTATTCTAATTAATTGACTTTATTGTTCAAAAATTAAGTGAAAAAAATTTGAGATGAAAATTCTGCAATCAAACTACCGCGATAAATAATCCACGATGAATTTTTTGCGAAGAAGATTGCTCGTGATGTAATATTTGCGATGAATATTCCAAGAGTCTCGCTTTGAACTTTTTACTGATCATAATGCCAAATACACTGTATCTTAGTTCAAAAATCCCGCTAAGTTACTACCCGCAGAATTTGGTGCAGAGCTTTTTGAACTTTCTTGTAACGACTTTATTTCAATCTGCTTTAGTTTGGATATGTGCTGAGAAAGCTTATAAACCGTGTCGTCCTATTCACTTGTCGTCAACACGTGACACATCATTTTTTGCACAGAGTATAATATATTGTATTATAATCGTACGAGTATAATACAATATATTGTACTCTATGCATAAAAATGGTGTGTCACGTGTTGGCGACAAGTGTATAGAACCGGCCTGCTTATAAATAAGCTTCTGCTAACGAAGGGTCTACTTGTTTCAGAATCAGTAAGAAATGGTGGTCGCACATAGACCGGTCATTGTGTCCTGAATGAGGGTAGCTCATGTCTTTATTCAGGATGTTGTAACAGATAAGGTTCGATGAAAGTTCCAGCTTGATTGTTGTAAATAACTTTGTTTGGGAGCACCAGTGGAAAACTAATTTAAGTGTGAGACCAAGTATTTGTTTAAATCACTTTATTTTATAAAACGTACGTGCTCAAAATCCCCTAATCCAAGATCTCCTAACCCACAATACCCAAAGATTGTGGGTTAGGGGATTTTGGGGTAATCCCGTATAAAATTATAACCAAAGAGCCAAATAAATTTCTTTATGCTATGTTTTCTCTGTGTGGCACAGATAGAATTTTAACTGTAGCTAATAATACAAAAGTTTATTATTAACAATAGAGTTGACTGGTGTTTGAATTATTTGTTTTTCAATTTCAGTTTTTTAAAATAAAATAAGAGGATTAAGAAATGATTCATCAAATGATTGATATGAGTATAGACAAAAAATTAACGCAAAACGTACAGCTTTAATCATTCAAAAAGGGCCACGTTGTGCTACGTTTATATTAAGTCAATATAATTGTCACAATTAGTTTCATTTAAACCTTTACAATAATTGTCATATATAAATATTTTCCTATAGTAATGTTCAATATCTTTAACATTTGAATATTGAACTGGTATTGAATGTTAATTAAAGTATGGAATTTTTGGCAAATATTTGTATTAGAGTTTTACAAATTTAATATCTATTAATTCATTTAAATATGATATTAATTAGCATTAGATTTAAGTTGATTAATAAGAATTTATTAGTAAAAATTTAAAAAATACAAAACGACATATTTCTTAAATAAAGTTTCAAATGCTTTTTATTCTGAAATCTGCAAAATGTGATAGCTTGCAATCCTAATCGTTATGCACAAGTAATTAATAAGTCAGGTGGAATGACACACTATTAATTATGTATTATGAATATTGCTTCAAATAAAAATATTTGTGACAGTTATATGGACTTAATATAAAGGTAGCACAACGTGGCCCTTTTTGAATGATTAAAGCTGTATATTAATGTTCAATTTATTAAATTCTAAATCGATTAATAAGGTAGTATTTTTGCATTCATTTGTTTATACTTTAGTTTTCAATAATTACGAGTTAATCATTTATTGAAAATATTTCAATCGGGAAAATTGACAAGAAACAATGAAACACAGAATCAACTCATAGTTAAATTTTTGTATTATTAAAATGCCATACAGAGAACACATTGATAAAGCATTAATTTGGCTTTTGATTATAACTCATTTCAAATGCACAGTAAAAGAGTTCAAACTGAAGTGCCGTCAATGCATACAATACATAAAAACATACATTCATTAAATTTTCTCAAAATACCGTCACCTGTATATCCTCTCGGACTCTGCCGACCTTGGCTACCCCTGCTCTTAGCGGAAGCTTGTTTTTAGGCTTTCTCAGTACATTTCCAAACCAACACAGTTTGAGGGAATGTCGTTACAATATTATATGTAGTTCGGTTAAAACAATGCTTGAAAATTGGAATTTTGCCTATATTTTACATTATAACTAGAATGTATAAAATTGAATAATTTGAAAACTATTAGATAGAACAATTTTTTATTGGAACATGTTAAATACTCCTAATTAACTTTTAAAATTAGATTCTATATTTAAATTTTTTTATTTGACTTGTTCTCCTTTTCATCAGCATTTGACCGAGTGGCAGTGAGAACGACGGATACGATATAATATAGTGATGCACTTATAGGGTTTTTACATCAATATGTAGTATTAATCCATAAACATTTTTGGACAAAACCCTATAAGTGTATCGCTATATTATATCGTATCCGTCATTCTCACTGCCGCTCGATCAATTTAACATAAAATTAAAAATGGATAGAAGGGTGTGAGGGTCAAAATTATAAACATTTTTTGTTTAAAAGCTTGCTTGTTTGGGGTTTTAAAATTTTTTCACTGTAATGATGATCTTGGTTATACCCCAGAACTAGCAAAGGAAGTATAGCCTAAATACCCCTTGAGTTTGAAACTTTGCAAAATACCTCCCTCAATTTCTTGTGTTATTCCTGTAAAATACAAGAATGTTTATTTGTCACAACGAGGACAGGATAAGAATCGTCTAAATGTGAAAATTCTTGAATTTTCTTATCGAAAGATAGCAGTCTTTTAATATTTAAAAAATTTCCACTCACTCTTATTATTCTCCAATCAGAATTAAGCCTATCCTGTCTGCCTATTCCTTAAAAGTGGTACATTTTTTAAAAATGAAGACAGAATTTTTTGAATACAGTTTTACGGAATTATTGCTAAAATGATGCGACGAATTGAAACAACTGACGCAAAATTAAATCAAACGAATTAAAAGCAATTCAAAAGATTACAAAATTATTGGTTTATAATTGAAATTTATTTAGAATCGAAATGAGAATATATTTAAATACTTATAATTATTTATTTAAATTTATTTTTTCATTTTTAACTTTTTTATTGAGATCTTTGTTCTGAATTTTGTTCTGTTGTACTGAAGGATGAGTTGACTTAGAAGTGCTCTTCTCTGAAGGCGTTTGACTTAAAGCAAATGTTGCGATAAATATAAGAAATATGAAACAAATTAAAGCGAATATAGAATTGAAAAATAGAATAACAATTCCTGAGTTTATTGGTTTGCAAACTGAGTTCAGACAGTCGTATATGTCATCACTGACTTGTCGACAATCGGCTATAGTTTTGACTGCAGTTAACAATTTTGTAGTGGATATGAGCTGTGAATCCAAAAATTCCAGAGAATCAAGAATTTTGGTTCTAATAGTCTGCGGACACGTTATACTCATATTCTGTGGTAATTTAATCGGAAGAATATTCGACAGAATTTCAAAGCCTTTATCGATAATAGTATTAGTGGTTTTGCAATAGGTATCCATTAATGAGATTAAACTATTATACAATTGTTTTTGTTTTTCCTTTGTTTTATTCAGAACTCCTTCTGCAGTGTCTAAGAATTGATTGATTTTCATTTTATTTACGGGACATTCCATTAAATACTGGTATATAATAGGATCGTTCAGTTTTTCTTTTATGTAAGGCTTTGCGTCAATACATAGATCTGAGACCAGGACTGATGCGCTGAGACCTAAGCCAACAGCACAGGAGCTTATGATGACTGCAATTATAGCAATAATTATGACAATTGGCAACAAATGAGTGAAGAAAAGGGCAAAAGAAAACAAAATTGCAATTAATGTCAAAACTATGAGAACCAATAGAACAGATATCCAAACAATATCTCCGTATTTCTCGATATCTTTTGGCACAAATTCGATATCGATTTTAGACAAATTAAATAACGGAATATTGGCTTTAATTAAGTCTTCATTTGTTTTATCCATACTTTTGACGATGAAATCAGTAATAGATATGAATTCGTTGTATAGAATTGGAATCAAATTCAAAAAACCGATATTTTCTCTAAACGTTTGGACTATTTTTCCGACACTCAGGGCTTGAATTGAATCCAAAGTTTTGAAGTCATCCCTGACATGACTGAACCAATCGACTGCATCTTTGGATGAATTGTGCAATGAATTGATGCCCACATAGACTCTCCACTCGCCGTAAAAACCAAACGGAAAACTGAGAGCACAAACAATTGCAGTCACTAATAGACATACTTTCCATACAATTCTTATACCTATTATTCAATTAATAAATTAATCAATTTTTCAATAAATGAATACAATTCGTGTAATTTAAGCAAAAATACATTATTGTCTGTATTATCTATTTTTTAAGGAATTGATCTAATTTTCAAAAGAATTAATTGAAAAGTTTTTCAATTTTGTTAACAAAACATTTCAATACATGATTTTGAAGTTAAAAGCAATAAAAGAATAAATTGAGGATAAAAATAATCACCCCTTCTCTTATTCTTGGATTCAATATTTATGGCTTTAATCTTCTGGTTCTTGTCGTTGATATTCTTTATTTGTTTGTCATCTTCTGTTAGACTATTTTTATTGTTTGTCGTAAAATAAATACAAACCGCAAACGAGAAAATCATAAAAATTGCTAAAATAAATATCAATAGAATTAGAATCAAAGCGCCATAAACTGCAATCGATGTCATGTAATATCGGTCCCCGATGTCGAACGAAGACTTTTCAATGGGTATAAGAGTATAGTATAGATGAGGTAATCTATGGAACCATTGGGCGATACCTATAGTCTCATATTGTCTACCGCTTTGGTCACTCGATTCGGTTGACATTTCCATCAATAACTTATTCTTTGGTCAAAAGTTAATTAAACTCTAATTGTTCTCAATCTTATAATATTCCTGTAATTATAGGCAACTTATTTCCAAAATCTGAATTCAATGTCATTCACGTGAAGTCAATTAGAAATATTTGAATTATATTTTCAATTCAACTATAATTGAAACTACAATTAAATTAGGGCTCAAAGAGGGCCAAATCAGGGGTACTGACAAGACTATAGAGAACATTACATTATAGTAGACAATCGCTTAATTGGCAACCATTAAGAAAGGGTTCAAATACTTTGTGTATAATCTGTACAGCAGTTGTGTAGTCAT
>JAQFXN010001545.1:0-14946 GCA_034693365.1 Liacarus xylariae
CCAAACATTAAATCATAATTTTGTAACTGTTTTAATCATTTCTTTTAATTTTATTTAATTAAGTTGTAATAATTTAAAAGTTTAGATAACTTTAATGCTTATAATTTATATTAAAATAGTATAAATAGTTCCATGTTAAGATCTGTTCTCTATCGATGAGAGGTGTTAAAAAAATTTCGGATTTACTCCATTCCGGTCCTGTCTTGTCCTGTTCCTGTACAAAACCAAGACGGGACAAGAAATGACAGGAAACAAGACGAGCTTTAGGTAGTCTAGTATGAATCAAAGAAAATAAAAATTTAAGTTAATTTGATTTAATTAGTGACTTATAAAAAACAAATTCATTCAAACACTAAAACGATTTCGCAAACATTTTTTAAAAAATACTGATTTTAAAATTGGACGCCCGTTAAAAAGTCAAGGAGAGGTATCTTGAAAATTTTCAAGGCAGTTGAGATATTTTAGCTATAATTTTCTTGGCAACTTCTGATTAATCAAATTGACTTTTCAAGTGTTATCTCAAGGATATCTCAAGGAAAATTTTAACTAGTATTAGAATTTATTCGTGAAATGTATATTTCAATTTGGCAACACTAGAGAGGGAGATTTCGATCACCACTAACTTTAAATGGCTTTTCTGTATAGCATAGGTACAGATTTAACTTTATTTAAATAAATAATAATATTGAATGATTTTTTAAATTTTTTCAGCTTTTTTCATTTTATTTTTCATCAAATAATTGAAACATTTTTAGCACTGATAAATAAATCAACTTTTAAATCTTTTAATAAGTTTATTATTTGCCATTATTCATTTATTAAATATTTAATGAAAACTTTCTTTCTATTATAGTTAAGCCCAAAAATTAAATAAAACTCAGAATGTTCTTATCGAATAGCTTTGTACTATTAAAATTCTATCTGAAGTAGAGAAAGCATCTTGTAAAGGTGCTAGCTATAATCTTGATTATTTCAATGTTACATGACACATTTCTACAACATTGTCGTTTTAAGTTTACATACATTTATGGTCAAACAATGAACTAAAATTGAACGGCAATAGTAAATAATAGCGGTTTTATATTTATGTCTCATTTTTCAATAATTCTATTCAATGTTGACGAATATTGCCGATAAAAGTATTGTAATATTATTTATGGCCAAATATATGAGCAATTTTTGGTTTTGAATCAAACGACTAATAAATATATAGCCAACGGCATTAAGAATACAAATAAAGTCATAGACAATTCATAATGCAATAGAATTTATATATATACTGTACCTGTATAATTTATAGGACTTTAAAAGAATTAGACTGTATTGCACTCCTTTTACTGCCACTCCAACAATGGCATGCATTTATATCAATAAAGCATAGAATCAATATAAATATTTTGTTCTTGGATTTGTAATATAATTTTAGTTTTACACAAATACTAAGTGTACGAAATATTCTAAAGATAAGACATAAAACAACAGATACCAGAAATTTCTTAACTGGATTTTGGACTTGCATAAAGTGTAGAATTGGCAATAATTTTTATCCCCTGAACATAAGTTAGGGGCCATAGACGTCCACATTTTTGAAGAATTTTTTACCCCTACTCCCCCTTCCTTAATCCACAAAAATCCACATTTGTCTATGAGCGGATTCCATTATAGTCCACATTTGAACTACTCCCTCTCCCCTATCTGTGTGGACGTCCTTAAGTATAGCCCATTATCTCGTCTTTATTCTAATAACTTTCAAACAAGTCGTGTTAGCGTATTTTTGAAATTGGCAAAAAATGAGTTTTGAGACCAATTATTAACATCAGGACCATTTGGTAAATAATATGACAAACATGAAATCCTCATAAGAAAATGTTAAGGGGAAATCAAATTAATTAATTTAAGAATAATTGAATAACGTACATTGGTGAAAATCTGAAGCACAACCTGCGAATTACACGCGGTTTGTTTTAAATTATATTTCTTGAATGATTTCTTCATGCAATAAAAATGTCTAAAAAATGAACAGTTTTCAGACTAAAATGCATTTTAAAGATGTTTTTGAAATTCTCTAGAAAAAATACTAGATATGTTAAAGGGTTAAAATTTATAGCCAAAGCTAATGGTCAATAGTGCTATAAAAAACACTTTAGAAATTTCTGGTATCTGTTGTTTTCTGTATCAGCTTTAGAATATTTCGTCCACTTAGTATGTTGAACCGGAATGGGGAAGAGTAAATATAATAGTTTAAAAGGTGATTTTAAAGTGTAATCATTATTAGAATACATAAAGTTGGTCTTGTTTCTTGCCTTGTCTTTTCCTGTTCCCTTACACGATCAGGATAGAATAGGGATATATTTGGTGCAAATTTCAATTACTAAGTCAGTAGAGATTTCATTTGGCATACTAAAAATAAAGTAAACAAACCAGTAGCTAATTCAAGCACTATTAGAAAAAAGTTCTAATAGTTTAGTTGCAGCTATTTGATAGGCTTTCTAATAGTGCCTGAATTAGCCACTGGTTACTTAATTTTTAGTATGCCAAATAAAATCTCTATATGTCAGGACAGGACAGGAATCGAGTAAATATGAAAAACCTTAATGTCTCACATCGATAGATAGCAGTTTTTGGATCTTTTATAATTTTTAAACATTCGAAACGGAAATTTTAATTTTATTGTTAAACTTAAAATTCTTTAAAATAACTTCTTACAACACTTAAACGCTAAATTTTATGTAGATCTAAATCGGAATTTATGTAGGACATCTTAGCGTTTCTACCAGAATACTTTGAGAGACAATAAGTATATTACAGAGTATATAGCAAATATTATACAATCAAATAAAATTGGTTTTATAAAATGTTACTGCACCTGAAGAGTTTTTGAATTATTCGCATTCGCATAACCCGATTGATAAATACTCCAAACTATACTCCCTGTGATTTTGAGGCTCTCATTAATGCCTTATACCCCCTGATTTTAAGTTCAATGCCCATCCCTAAAGTATATTATAATTAAATTGAGATCTTAATAGATATAATTAAGACGATGTTAAATATCCGGCAATTTTTCTGATTTCTATCGACAGTAAAATAATTTAAGCTATTGCCAAAATTTACGTTCTGTTTTGTTTTAATCTCAATGCAAACTTCTAAAACTAAACTCTTATTAATCCAGTATAATTTGGATAAATATGCTAAAAAATAAGCAAAACTAATAAACTTTTTTACGTATTTAATAGAATCAAATATTTTCTATAGATTCACATTCAGAGAATTATCAGACGGAATACTGCTTTACCCCATAAGGCTTAATTGCATCGTCTAAGATTGAGATTTTTCTAGTTATTCGCATGTAAAATTATTTTGATTTTTAAAACTGTATAATGAGGATAAATTATTCTTGATTGAATGACTCGAAAACTCTCAATTTAATTATTATATACTTTTCATATTAATTTTTATTTTTTTTATACTCTATCAAATCAATACATTGCTTGCGCAAATATAAGCGTTTTGAAGAATATTTATTGATCATAAATTAAGACTATTTTACGACCATAGTCGGCCGAGTCAGGGGAGATATAGAGGGGTGTTTTGAGAAAATTTGAAAAAAGTCAGGAAGGGGGTATAATTTTTTAAAAACTTGAAAAATTCAAAGGAGGAGTAAGATTAAATATAAAAAAAAATTCTTCGGCAAACATGTCAAGGGAGTATTTTGCAAAATCTCAAACTCAGGGAGTATTTAGGCTATATCCCCTTGGAGACCAGATCTATTTCCAGTAATATTTCCATCATTCAATCGCTGCCTCATTTCACGCTAAACTATCGAGCTGTTCCCATCTAAGCTTCTTAAGGCTGTTTTAACTTTACCCTAAAGAATTTTAAAATTATATTTCATACAACACTTCACAAAACATTTCTTAATTTATTGCCTAATATGAAAAATTATAATTCATTTATACGAGCTCATATTAAAAGTATTTTTTAAATATAAGTATTTAAGTAAGTTTTTTATTTGTATTAAATTTATCTGAATTTAAAACCATCTCAACATTGGTCAGCGATCGAGATTTGTTTCAAAAATACAGTAATGCACAACTTTATTTATTATACCAAAGATTTAGATTTAGAGCACCGGTAGAATTACTCACAGAAGTTTTGATAAGATATCAATGATTTATTGAACTTCTATGACATACAGTAAAACAATTAATAAATAATTCGTAACAATTATACCGAAAATTATTTTTCGATTAAAATTTTCAACAACTTTCTTATCGTAAGCTAAAGTAATTCAATGGCAGTTCTGGACAAAGGCTGACAACAAATATATTTCACAAGTTATTAAAATTTATAATTTCTTGTCATTCGAACAAATCTTTTCAAAATGGTTTTGACATTTTTGTCTTTATTTTAGTGAACTATCACTACAAGCAATGACTACATAATAGGATTTTGAAAAGCGATAGCTTTATAATTCTCACGCATTAATTGTTTGCATTGAAGACTCAGGTCTGACAAGTGAGTGAATAATTTGAGTACATTAACGAAATTCTGTTTAAACCAAAGTTTGTTTCGAAAATAAAAAACAAACGAAGAAACAGATGAAACAGTAGTACAGGTTCTGTAACTATGAAAAGAACGATCGAAGAAATTCAGACACCTTTAGGGGTAATTCGCGATTAGCTTTGGTTGAGTTACTTCTTTTCAGAATTTAATGTCTCGGCTGACAAAATCCCAGTTCAGTTATGCTATAATTAAGGCAAAGGCTGTCACATATTATTCTTTTGGTAAAAATACACTTTTTGTCGCTTCAATTACTCGTATTATGTGTTCTTCTGGTTATAAGTTGGAAAACTTTAATGACAAGTCGTAAAGTTATCATAGGTTGGCCTCTGGTCTCCCTTTCCTAATCTGAGGGACCTTTCATGCAATTTTCGAATCTGGAGTGAGTGTTGTGTTGGTTCTAATTAAGCCACAGTCATAGCCACAGCATTTCGTTTTTCTTAATTTATTTGGCAATTCTTGAATGCGGTTATTGTATGTCAAAGAGTAACAATTGGTCACGCCTTGTGCTGCCTGTGCTCTCTTGTATTGCCTCCAAATTGCAAACTACAAAACGCATAAATATGTTCAGGTTATCCGTGTCTATGTCTACCCTTGAAAGGCCAAAATCTACTTCAAAACAGTTTACAAATAGTGTGTCTTTCGAATAAACGCATAGTCAGTGAATGAGAGGAGAGAGAGGGAGAGGGAAGGAGAGGGAGAAAGAGAGTACGAGTGAGAACGAGAGGCACTTTGAAATATTCGCACTAAAACTTTGGCTCTAAAACTATCATCATTTCCAAGAATTGGCTAAATTTTCTTAACAAAAGACCTCAAAACCTGTGCTCTCTTTTATTGCCTTTTTAAAAGTCTTTAGCATTTGAGGCAAACATTGTTGAAATGAATATGAGATAATCGCAAATATATTATTTGATCTTATCTACACTTTTCCCCTAAATTTATTCAATTTATTTTCTATTAATTCACACCATTTGTCTGATAAAAACCCAATTTATTAAACTGTCTTTCATTAAGAAAAAAAGTCAAATTTTTATTATTCATAAATTGATTTTTAGCACATAATTAGTTATAAATTAAAATGTATTGTCTATCGATGTGTTGCTAACTATAGTCTATTGTCTTGCGTTTAGCACATAATCATATTATTGAAGCGTTCATTAAGCGATTGAAGCGATTGAGCCCAATATGAGGCCAATAGCTGTTTGGTTAGAGCTCTTATCTCTGAGAAAATTACGTTCTCTCTTATTGGGACTTAATGGCTGAGATAAAGATTCAGAGCTCAGCCTAAGCTTCCGTTCGTAATGTTTATCCGCGCGTAAAAAGTGTTGCATTAAATTTCGTCCACATTTGCTAATATGCTTTGAGATAGCAATGCCTTCAATGCCTTCCCCTTATATTAGGAACTCATTTAGAAACGGCTTCTTTTTTCCACTACTGTTAGCCCTTCTGACGGAAACAAAATGTTTACAGTATTTCTGGTTATATGTGTGGTATTTGTACTGTATATATATATTTTTGATATCCACGACGTTTTATTGTAGATATTAAATAAAGTGTTTGTCTGACTTGCCTTTTGTTATTGTTAGAGAGAGAGGCGAGAGAGTCACCCATTTTGTGATAAAAACTGCACAGAGAATGAAAAGCTGTCAGAAAGTGTTGAGGACATTGTAATGCGAGTCACAGTCACCGTTAGCATCATTTCCGGAATCGGAATATCCAATACTACTATTCAGTTGTGTACAGCTCTCTATAGCTCTGTACAGCTCGAGGACTGTATGCACACTAACTGTGTGTTGGAGGCAATACACTCCTAATATAATATCGTTAGTAAATAAGCGAGAAATCAGGAATCGGTGTTTGCGATACCCCTCTTATGATTATTGCCTACAATTCAATAGACTATTCCTATTATATTATACTTTATATTATTTCTATCACAAACTGTGTATTTGTTATTATTGAGTAGTGTTTGACAGACAAAATGTTGGCAAAAGACTACGAATATTGCTTTCGGTGTTGTATTCACTTATAATCCTCTGGTATTGCAAAGGATTGCTAAAAGAAGAACTGATAAGCGAGTAGTGCTTCAAATAAAAGACAACCAAACGAACGAACGAATAGAGGAATAGACGAATAGAGATGAGCTCCTCTGCAATGCAATGCAATACTTACTGTCTATTATACAATTGATCCATCCCTTCGGGAGGTAGCGCTCAGATAAAGCATTTACACGGCATTTACGGCAATTTCCCCTCGCAAATGGACTTTTATGACCGCTTCGACTCGTCATGGATTTATTTGACTGGAAATAGTGATAAAGAATGAAGAAATAAGTTGAGGCACTCGACTGAGACTTAATTTTTTGCGCCAAGTCTTCAATTCCAAGACTATGAACGACAACACGACTCACAATAGTAGCCAATGAACAACACATGCGATTCAATACACGTTTTGGCCTCAAATAAATATATAATCGAATAGAAATAGATATATAAAAGTGCACAGAATGAGAGCGCATCACACTATACAAAGTACACTATACTCTCATCTCTATTTCTATTAGAGCCACAGTAACTCTAACTCTAACTCAATAGTAGACTCTGAGGCTCTGCATCTCTGCCTATCCTATCCTGCCTGCCATCCCCAAAGCAACTCTACATAGCCATACACACCCCTACAAAGACTCTTTTCTGCCACGACTTAATGCTTTTGGAGTCTTTCAAATTAATTGTTTTGCCTCTAATTTCCTGCCGTTAATGGTTTAGAAATAATAATTAGAAAATTATGGAGAAATGCAAACAATATTATGCAAAAAAAGCGTAATAAAAGAAAATTATCTTAACATTAGTCTAAGTTAAGTAAAAAGATAGTGTTTTGCCATAAACTCTATTATATATCATATTCTGTATGTATATTAAAGTTATTCGTCTATCACTTCTTTCCTTTATTACTATATTATTATTTTTTTATTCTATTATATATAAAGTTTAAGTAGAATTTTAATAATAGGGTTATGAGTGAATAGAGTCGTTTCATAGTTTCATAAAACCCTTTTCATTATCTTTATATGACTTAATATGTTTTGCACACCATTGCAACGATTGTATTAGTATTTATCGGACAAACTGTCTGTCAATGCAAAGTCTAATGCCATATAGAGATGAAACGTTTAGATAATAGCCTTTTCTGTGTAATTCTTAATAACTGGATAGACCGTCGGGAGAGGGAGGACAGGGAGAGAATGGAGGAAAGGATGGAGAGATGAGGAGAGCACAGTTACTATATCTCTGGCATCAAACTGAGAAGTTTGCCTCTATTATCAAAAGCAGAATATGCTTATAATGTGTTCCATAGTTAGTGGCATTTCGCCCGACGTATGACTCAGAGAATCACAGTTTGTTTGACTTGTAATTCACTTGTATTTCTATATAAACTGTAATATAATATAATAATATCATATAAATCAATGATTGCAATACATTTCACGCAGAGTTCGAGATTTCATAGTTTGAAGTTATGAAAACTGTTTTATTCAACTTTTAGTTTTGAGCTTTGATTTGACGTCAGAACAGAATTTAATAACAGACAAACGAAACCAAATGCTGTAATGCTTATAATCATTAGCATCAGTTGGGAGGGAAATGAAAGCACTCGTTACTGCCTGTGCTATAGAAAGGCTAAAATATTGTTATAGTCTTGTGTAGAATATATATAAAACACAACAAATTGACCCACGACTCAATGCCAGTGTTGTTTTATTGTCTTTAATCTTCAAATAATAGAAGCGACGGGAAAACTATCCAACAAATGCATTACTGAACTGTGGGAGTCATCACAATATCATATCCGTCGCTCTAAAAGTGTGTGCGCTCTCTGTAATTAGTGTTAATGGCAGTAATGGCACGTCGGGCTACATGTTGGCCACCAAAGCCAATAAAATTGAGTCAACTATTATTTAACTGACCGACACATTAGGGAAAGAGAGTTAAGAAGAGTCTCTCCACAACTCCACCATATTTTCCATATCATAATCATTATTATTGCTTGTGTTCAAACATATATAGCATTAAACTTTCAAATTCTAAAAACTTCTTATTTATGCAAAACATAGTAGCAGTTGATGTGCAAAGTGTATCATTTTTGGGCTATTTTGCACACATTTAACACCCGAAGACAGTTTTGCTCATATATTTCAAGAATTGCATTCAAACACCTTTTGACGTAAAGGGATTTTCAGCTGTTATTTAATGTTTGTATGCAAAATATGACGTTTGACAGAACCCATCATCAGTGCAACCAATATATGAACGAGTTGTGAGTCAAACACTTTGAACGCCGGGCTTTAGACTCTAATGCGTCAATCTTTTTAGCATAGGATGAGCTCTAAACTGAACGAAAATAAGCCAAAAGTGGAAAAGTGAGCGAATATGTAAATTTGCAAACACTTGGCTCTACTATTGCATTATGCATGTGATGATGATCTGACGCGCTGTGAATACCTCCAAATTTCCTCACTTCCGTCAAATCCAAACGTCTTCTCCTCTTAAGTAATTTACGTATGGATGAGATGGTGAGAGAGATGGTTAGACCCAATACCGGATCGCTTGATAAGAATGCACTCACCTCTAGTACAGAATATAACTATAGCTATAGTCTAACATATTTAGACAACTTGTGCTCAACTGTTACAGTTCAGCACTGTATATAGCAATCAAGTGTCTAAATTCGACCATAAATACACTATTCAAATATAGCACACAAACAAGATCAAGATTAAATTAAGTTAATTATTTATCTATTAATACGACACCTTATGAAGGTGTTGGGAGTGCCTTAACAGAGCAATAGGCCAATCATATACAGTATATAGCATATAGTTTCCCATGAATATGAATTCGCACACATAGTTGAGATTCAATGTAAGGGATGGGCAATGAGAGGTATAGCCAAAATACCCCCCCCCCCCCATGTGATTAGAAAAAATCAGGACCCCATAGAAATTTTGAGAAAACTGCGCCGAAAGCACCTTTTTTGAAAAATATTCTGTGAAATTCTGTTTAAATTCTTGGAAAAATAGAATTTTATCAAATTCTTGCAAAATTTGGTGAATTCTGTTAGGTATTTACAGAATTCATTATAATTTGCCTCAATTCTGTCAAATTCTGTTAAATTCTTGCAGAATTAGTCAAAATTCTGTTAAGTAAATTAAATTCTGCGAGAAATTTACACTGGAGAAATACCCCCTGTGCTTTTGAGGCTCTTATCAGTACCCTATACCCTCTGACTTTTAGTTCATTACCCATCTCAATTAAGTGTCTTATATATAAACAATTAATATTCATAAATGCAAAGCATATAACGCCAAGACTTTTTTTCATATTTATTTGTAAAGGTTGTAATAGGTATTCAAATTAAAAATACAAATACCTTGATTGTACGATTTTACTAATTTTGTGATATTTTAATTTGGCCTAAAACAATTTTAAATCAAATTGGTTTTAATAATTTTTATGAAAATTTAATTTATTCTTTAAAAAATTTTAAAAATATTTCTAATTGACCATTTGTTATTTAAAAAGATTGTAATAAATTATAAATTGAACAGAACTAAAACATCGGAAAATTTTTAATTTAAAATTTTCTACGACTCTCTCTGAAAAGAATTCTTCGAAAAATTTAATTTTTTTACCCTTTAATAAAAACCTACAAACTACTAATATTTTAGGCCCAATGTAGCTTCCTAACCTCGCAACTAAATTCGTATCCCTCCTAACTTAGAACTCTTGACTAATGTAAATTGTTCAAAAATAGTTAAAATCAATTTTATATTTTTCGATGTTTTAGTCATTCGATGTTTTCTCCAAGAACCTATCTTTCCAAATGTGTACAAATTGAAAATACCATAACTGTATAATTATTTAACAGAATTAGGTTTAAAAATATTAATTATTTATAAGATTTCAACGGAAAAAAAGCAAAAATATTATTAAAATAAATTTTCTTTTCATTTTTTTTTTAATTTTTAATCAATTCAGTTTTTATAAGATATTTTTACAGTTGGGTCTATCTTAAATATTCTAATTCAGGTATTATTTGTGTATTTGCATTCATATAAATGTCTGAACAATACTATCCGATTCACTAACATTATTACTGTAATAATAATTTATTATTATGTAAAGTGAAATACTTATCAATCCTACTCTCATTTGGTTTACGGAATATTGAATGCTAAATATCAAATGATAAATCCTCACAGATATAAATAGCGATAAGTAATAAATATATAATTAAAATGAATGAGAAAATTAATGACAGAATAAAATGTAAATTTAATTAATAGGTGAAAATTTATATAAATAAACTGACAGAAACATTGTGTTAGAGAATATTCTCAAACATCAACGTTACAGTAGTTTCCAAAGCGCTATACTGTTATTGAATTTGATATTATGACCTCATATTAAAGATCCTTTTCATCGATTTTATGCAAATTTATTGAGTTGTGAAACGAAATAAGAAATGATTATTCGATAAGTTGTTGAAACGCAAAAACTGTAAGTTTGAGTGAATTTATTTGAAATATGCGATCAATCACTTGTATAAAAAGTGAATAAGTTTTTATATAATAATAAGATGCGTTAGACTAGTGCTCAATCTTAGTGCTTATATAAATCCTATGAATATAAAATGAAGTGAAAGTGTTGGCCAAGTGTTGACATTTGTGTCGGTGCCGACAGTCATGCATAAGCAAATTAATGTCTATGTTTTTCACATAATATACGCTATTTTATGAATTCTAATGATCTTTTCCTTAGATGCAAATCCTATCTCATCAATAATGCTTTTCTTATTTCTCTCTCATTTATAACTCAGTATTTTCTTTAGAACTTTTGTCGCTAAAGAAATGTTAGCGAATGAGTGGAAAGTGTGAAAGTGTTGATACTTTACTTGAAAAATAATTTACATTTTATTTCATTGCCTCTTATCTCATATATAATTCACACAAAAAAGAGAGCGAATATATAATGATTTGATTTTTTGAATGAAAACTAACTAAACTATACTAATATTTATGTTAAAATTCTGTATTCATTCATTCAAATCTATTTTCTAAACTATTATTGTTCAGAACTGGGATTTATAACCGATACCAGAGATTGTGATTTAGATTAAATATTTTTAAAACTTTCTCTCTATATATAAGTTATATAATGGCAATCATTTTCTGATCACTTCTATTCCCATTACTGACATGTGGGGAACGGATGGAGGGGAACGACATATATTGCTTATAAGGCATTACTATGTGTTCAAAAAGAATTGTATGGCATTAAACTTAAAAATATATACTATAGTAATAGCAGAAGTAAATCGTTTGCGTTTATATATTACTGTATTTTTGATGGAAAAGAAGAAAAAGAGCACAACGTTATAGAGTTCCGATTAACCTTATCTCTCACTTGAATAAACGGGGAGGAATTTTTTCAAAAGCGACAGTAAATGACTTCAGCAAAACATTAAATGCAGATTGAAATACGAATACATGTAATATAGCAATAGGAATGGTATGTACAGTATAAGCAATAGAGTTGTTATAAGAGAGAGAAAGAGAGAGGAGAAGAGGAAAAGCTATGCTTTTATTCATTTTTGAATACAGCGCACAGAATAAGGGAGGAGAGAGAGAGAGAGAGAGAGAGAGAGAGAGAGAGAGAGAGAGAGAGAGAGAGAGTCACATAAAATATAAACCGAAATGAGTTGAGCAAAATAGAGAAACGATTGCGTTATTCTATCAAAAATGGATTCATGAGCTCAATGTTAAATAGGCGTGAAAATGGATTTTTTCATCTCATTTCGATTTCTTTACATCTGATTGAGGCTAAAACTATTTTTGATATATGCTATTAAATAATAGTATTTTTCATTTTGAAAACTCACTATTCGTTCAATGAATGGAAATCAAGATTTCTTTAACGTTTGAGGAAAAAAACTATTTTCTAAAGTTTTTAAATGTTTTTTTTGCTTCACTTAATCATCAATGAATAGAAATCATAAAATTGATTCAATAGAGGAAAATGAAATTAATAAATAATTTTTCTTTTTTATAGTGAAGTACACGAATAAAAGTTATTTTCAGTAAAAATAAAGTTATTTCTTAAATTGATTTGATTTTATTTGTTTTCAGATATTATTTATTTATTTTCGGGAAATAAGAAATAATGATTATTTGAGCTCTGTTTAAATGGATTGCCGTAATATTTTAAAGCCAGGGATTGAAATCACATTTAGGATATAATTTTATAGTTTAGATAATCGGAAAATAAATTAGAGAATAAGAATCCAATGAATTCTGTTTTATTTCGTTTCTTTCAAACTTTCAATTATTTGATTTCCGAAAGTAAATCATTTAGAAATTGAATGATTTAATCAGAATTGAAACGGCAATAGCAGTGAGACATTGATTGGTGTTCTGGTGAATGCCCCAAACCATCACTTGCATGTAATGCACTATTATATTGAATATTTGATGCCGTTTTTCAGCGATCCATAAGTAAAATTTCCGCTAAAGAATAGTCTCTATTATACAGAAAAGAGTGTGAAATAGACTATTAGTGTTTTGTGAGATTCTGTTTCTCTCTCTCATTCAATGCTAAACTGTTGTCGTTTTTCGGATAATTTATTCCGAAATCAGTGAACCGGTAAGTAGTGTTGCTTTCATATTGTGCTTCTCTCTCAGCACTGCATTTTTGGCGACTCTTAATATTTGTCAGTCGGGATACTTAAACACTGGTAGTCAGGATAGAGAACCGCTACAAAACGCTATTGCAAATCATATTGAGCTGTAATGCTTGGCCGATAGACCAAATCGTTGAGTTGTGCCAAAGCTTTTATATTCGATGCACTTTTGGAGTCGGAATTATTGTTAAACGAAATTAAATTTGCGCATAAATATGATTACACTCTACAGTAGAGTACAGTATGTGAATTATCGCTACACTTAATTGTATTTTACTATAGTATATGACAGGCAAACGCTCTGGAAATTCATTCGTATGCCTAACAATAGTGAGAACAGTGTGTGTATGCGCTCTCACACTTTACTCTATGCTCTAACATAACATTTGACAACAAAATTAATAATGACTTGACTTTTATTTGAGTTATGCACGACTGAAGTCAACACACAATTAGTCGTCTTTTTATTTAATATATTTAATAAAAAAAACTCTAATTTGATTAAGAAATCACAATTTCAACAATTGCCACACTTTATATGTCTGAATGGTTTAATCGCTTAATTTTGTTTATGAGCTTTCATTCTATAAAATAATTGAATGAATGGAATAAAAAATTTCTTCTTTCCTCTATTTTTTGATTATCACAAATCCTTTGATGATTCATAAAAATGATTGTTAAAGTCGAGTCTACGATAGCTTATACTTTGTATAAGAGAAAGGCTTTGCAGTGTATTTGTTTGGAAGCGTTAGGCGTTCAACGAGAAAATCCCAATAATATATCACTAGAATTGATGATATAATTAACGTTACAATCAATTAGTATTATAGCTGAGACACATCATTACTTTAGCGCTCATTTTCATCAGTTTTTACTTTTCATAAACTTTCTTATTATACAATGTTTGAGGTGCACAGCATGTGTCGGCCACATTCACAGTCTCAGACTTAAACTGTTTTTAATGGCATTCTATAACAAAAAAAAGTTAGTTTAATATTGAATATTATATTTTAGGTAACTTTTATTAGTTGTTATATAACGTGTCAATTGTAAAGAACACATGCAATGCTTTTGCCTACCCTTATATGCGAAATGGTTTATATATTGTATATATTTTATTATGATTGATGATATCGCACAGGGATTATAACACCATTAGCTTTTCTAAGCACAAAATCGTAATTCATTTTATTATTATTTTTTCTGATTCACACAATTGTTTGATTAAACTATTCATTAGAATTACAAATAAGTTATAATTGAGAAAAAGATTAAATTATTGGCATTGAATACAGAATACAAGAATACAAGTGCAGAATATAATTAAAGAAAAATCATTTACAAAAAAATTAAATCTCAATAAAATTCAAATCAATTAATAATAAAACTTCTGTACTATCATTAAGAAAGTGGTCTTTTTGTTGTGGATTGAAAAGCAATGAATAGTGTGTCGAGGAATGAGAGTAAAGGCGCCATCGATTCAAAAGCAGTTGGCAATGGTTTTGTGTTTGGCGTTCATATGTTTGTCTCTTTTGGTCAAGAGTTCATATAAAGCATTTGGAAAGTCATTGCTATTCTGTCTATTCTGTCGGTGCCTTTTGTTGTTATAGCAAAGGATGAACGCTTGGAGTAGTTCTAAAGGTGTAA
>JAQFXN010001546.1:0-14943 GCA_034693365.1 Liacarus xylariae
GTTTATATAATTTTTTCAGTTAAAAATGCAATTAATTTAATGATTAATAATAATTCATATTTTTTGGTAATATTTGGAGATATGGGTCATTATTATGGAGTAAGAATGCATCTAAATTTACTCTGGTTATTTATTACAATTTTAGCCACGGGTTCGCAAATAATATATTATTGCAATTATATGAATGGTATAAAACCAACATTTCTTAAAGTGTTTGAAATGATGTCGGGTTTGGTTTCGCCCAAAAATATTGGTCTCACAGATGAAGTGGAAATAAAGATATTAATTAAAAAAGCAAAGTCGTTGTTTACATTGGTTAAATTAAATACCAATATAATGGGTCCATTATCTGCATTAATTCTCTGTATCTCTCCGTATATTCTATATTATTCTGTATTTGAGACTATAGTGTATGGCATTCCTAATACTTTACTTTCCATTTTATTTTGCCATTACTTTCATAATACAGTTAATTATCAAGTTTTATATTTCTATATTCTCTGCAAATATTTTATAATAAAACTTAAAACTTATAATAAATCATTAAATAGTGAATTATTTAATAATTTCAAAAAAGTTAATTCAATTGTTTCAATACATAACGAAATCAATGAATATAACACTCAATTCTGGTCTAAGTTTTTAGTGCTAATTTGGTTAACTCTGGGAAGTATTGATATAATATTTCTATTCATAATTGTATTCAAACCAATGATAATCACTAATATGATTATATGGTGTTATGCTTTTGTATTATTATTGCTATTATTCTTATTCCTAATATTCATCGCTTCGTCAGTCAATTCTGAAGCGAATAAATCCTATAAACTATTGAAGCATTTATTTATTTCTCAATATAAATGTGAAAACAAATATAAATTACAAACAATAAAAGACAAATTAAAAGTAAATATAATACAAATTTTATTAATTCAATTAAAATATTTATTTATTTACCATTAGTTGCAGTCATTGATTATACGAATTGGTGATAAGAGAGTTGGATTTTCGTGTTGGAAGTTATTTACTATCAATTCCTTGAAGTCATATGAAGTAAGAATTCAAACTTGTATAATTTATATGATGAACGTATTTTTAAGTATCTAATGCTTGTGTTTTATTCTATGAGCAGATAATCGCTTATTTTTCTTTATTATTTCTCAAAATTGCTCCAAAACTTTCTAAAATTTAAATATAGTTAGAAATATTGTAGCATTATTTCAGCCCTGGAATGGGGAGACTTTTAAGGACATGTGGCAGTGGATGCCGTTTCAAAATATTCTGTAAAACCGTAGTAATTATAAATTAATTAAGAAATATTTTAATGCTAACGATATATAACAATGAATTTTTCAAAATTTTATTTTAAATTGATAAGGTCATTTCCAAGAGTACAAGTTGATGTAATAATAATATTAAACTAACAAGTTGAATAGCACTAAAATATCATTATTTATTACTTTATGACACATATTATTTTGGTAATTTTGTGGGTTTGGGCTTTTATTATGTAGTTAGAGTGCATTTAAACTTAATAATGTTACTTGTCGAAATTTTAAGCATAAGTTAACAACTTATATATTTCTATAATTATATAAATGGAATAAAACAAACATTTGTTAAAGTGTTTGTAATGATGTCGTGTTTGGTTTCGCCCAAAAATATTGGTCTCACAGATGAAGTGGAAATACAAATATTAATAAAAAAAAGCACAGATATAATTCGCATTGGTTGAATTTAATATCAATATATTAGATTCATTCTCTGCATTAATTATTAAATATCTCTACTTATATTATCTATAATTCTGTGTTTGAGAGTATAGTATATGGCATTCCTCGTACTGTTCTTTTCACTTTAGTTTGCTATTACTTTATTGATTTTGTTAAATTGAATATACGAAGTGAAACACTATTAAATGTTTTGTTTCTTTAATTTATATTTTGGGTACATATGATACACAACTTGAGAATATTTGATAGGTGTTAATATACCATTGCTAAAAAAATATAATTAAATTAGATTTTCATATAGATGTAAATGTACATGACCGAAATTTCATATTTACTTAGAACTTCATATATTATTGATATATTTTTACCTTAAACTATATATTAATAATGAGATATTTGGTAATCTTTATTATTAAAAAAAGAAAATATATTTTGTAACTTTATATATAGAATAGTTTCATTTAAGCTAATTTATTCGCGTTATTTATATGACTTCATAAAGATTATTATTATAAAAATAAATTTTAACGAAAAATTTAAGTAGTTCATCAATTTCTAATAGTTCTCTAATCTATAGCATATTTCTTGTTTTTATTTTGCTATAAATTTATTATGCATTCATTTGATACAAACAAATGTTTGCCAAACAATTTGATTATGAAATCAGCGGAAAATCATTTGTTTAGAATTGGTTTATGTCTTAATAGAAATTATTATAACAATATTAATATTCAAAAGAGAAACTTATTTCACAACCCTATAGTTGTGTTTATAGTATTTGTAATGTTTTTGATTAAATGTGCTATAAATTTATTTAATAAATATAGTCCATATTGGCTCATTATTCTTGGTGATTTGGGCTACTTTTATAGGGTTAGAGTTCAGCTTAACTTAATGTTAATTGCTGATCTGGTTTTAGTTATTGGTTCACAACTAATATATTTCTATAATTATATGAATGGAATAAAACCAACATTTCTTAAAGTGTTTGAAATGATGTCGGGTTTGGTTTCGCCCAATAGTATTGGTCTCACAAACTGTGAAGATATTATTAAATTAATTAAAAGAACAAAAATATTATTCAATCTGGCAGAATTTAATAATAAACTCATTATTTCTATATTTTCTACAGTTTTAGCAATAGCACCATATATTCTCAATTGCTCATTTTTTGAGTTGATAGTATATGGCATTCCTAATACTCTAATGTTTGTAACCATGTCTTATCATTGGTATAACATTGTCGTCTATCAAATCATTTATTTTTATATTCTCTGCAAATTTTTGATTATAAAATACAAATCTATTAATCATTCAATAAGTCGTAAATCATTTTTAAATTTTAAGCAAAATTATTCATTTGTATTAATTCATAATGAGATCAATGAATATAACACTCAATTCTGGTCTAAATTCTTGCTATTAATTTGGATTACACTGGGATGTAATGAAATTATGATCTTATTTATACTGCTATACAAACAAATATTATTATTTAATCAAATAATTTCGTGGTATATATTCTTAATTCTATTACTATTATTTCTATTTTTAATAATCATCGCTTCATCAGTTAATTCTGAAGCGAATAAAGCTTATAAAATATTGAATCATTTATTTATTTCACTCTCTGCTATTGAAAAAAGAGATATTATAACCGAATTTAAAGTAATGTAAATTTGTTAAAATATATATCAATTTAATATAAATATCGTCTCTATTTTATAGTTGCATTCATTGATTGAACGAATTGGTGATAAAAGAGTGGGATTTTCGTGTTGGAAGTTATTTACTATTAATTATAGGAAATCATATGAAGTGAGAAATTAAAATCAAAATTATAATTTTTATTATTTTTATTTTTTATATCATACAATAGGTTCTTGCATATTTTTCTCTTCTATTTCTAAAAAGCACTCCAAAACTTCATTATTTATAAACAACCAGGATCAACTCAAGTTTTAATTCCTCTTACATTCAATCAATATAAATCCTGATCAGATGCTCAAAATTCATTGATCTAAATCATTTATATCCTATTTACATGGTATTTATTATTAAAGATTTATTAAATGTTTATTTCAATAATAATTATAACAAGATTATACGTTAATCTTGTTGTGTATATTAAAAATAAACCATTTGTCTTTAGATTTTACAAAATTCATCTCTGAAATGCTATGCAGAAGGTAAAATATTTCAATATGACTATCTTATCTTCATTTGAATTTTTATTTTATATCATGCTCATTTTCATTGGTGACATTTCAAGAAGAAGCTCTAAATACCTCAACCTAACTAATCTGAAATAAAAAAAATTAGCATTACTTATCATTGAGAAAAAGATATAAATTTTATGTTCGCATTCCTTTCGTAATTCGTGCTTATACTAAGTGTTTGAAATATTTTAAAGTTGAGGCATTAATGAATATAATTAAGATTATGTTAAATGTCCCACAATTTTTGTGGAAACCCGTTATTTCTATTGACAGTAAAAATAATTACTATTTTTCCTATTAATTTAAAGCCCTCAGAAAGCATAATAAAATTCAATTAAAATATTTATTAAAATAGAATACTCATAACTTAACCTTTTTAATCATGATCACGAAACATGATAAGTTATAGGGTGTCATATTCTGGCATCCATTGCTGCAAAAAAAAATTTTTAATAAAATACGTTTACTGAGATTGGAAAAAACGGATACCCTATAACTTACCACGTTTGCTGATCATGATGTTTATGAGAAATATTTTATACAAACACACATTAATCAGAGTTTTCACTCAAACTATTGAAAAATTTTAAGTTCTGTTTTATTTTAATATCAATGCAAATATCTAAAATTAACTATTATTAATCCAGTATAATTTTGATAAAATATTATATAAATTAATATTAATTTTAATAAAAATTTTACGTATTTAATGGACTCAAATATTTTCCATTGATTCACATTCAGTGAAGTTACAGACAGAATGTGGTTTTACCAAATAAAGCTTAATTGTATTGTCTTAGGTTAAGGCATAAAACAACAAGATGGATCGACTTTACAAGTTTTATTTTTTAGCTATATTGGCCATTAACTTAAGATTTAAATTTTACTACTTTACCGTATCTAGTATTTATTCAAGAAACTTTTTAAAAAGCCTTGAATTTTGAGGCAAATTAATAATATAAGGGCCATTTTTTAAATATCACCTTAATATTTATATAAAGATGTTAAAAGATCGCAAAATTAATTTTTCTAAGTTTGTTGGAAAAAATTCATAAATTACGATTAAAATTATTCTGCTTAATTCACAAATCATGATGTTGCTCTTGACCTGTCTACAAAAAAACGTGCATTTTGAAAATTTGAAAAGAAACCTGGGCTTTGCACGCTATATATTTTAAATGAAAGAACCTTATTTATATCTGCCCAAAAAGTAGTAGATGTGGTATATATTGAAAATATCTTATTACTTTTTATCATTTCAATGCTGTAATAAATAATTTTATAGAGTTTGTTTATTTATTGTCAAAGGAAATCAATTCTATTAAGGAAGGAATTTAATTAGGGTGTATGATATTTTTGTGAAACAGTGAGTATTCTAGCCTGCAGTGTCACAAAATTTGTGTAAGCAAGATCAAAGAACGGTGTTTCTCAATAATCAAATTCTTGTACAACATAATTAAAAGGACAGAATTTTGAATAGATTTAACATGAATTTGATAAGTGTATGTTATTCATCTAGAATCTGGACTTATTTCAATCACTCAATTAATGTCTCTAAATTATTAAAATATACTATCACAATTTTTATTAATAGCGAGGAATATAATATTATTTCTTCGAAATTACTCTATTAGGAAAAGATTTTTAACTATTTCGAAAGAAATCTTCTAAACCTACATAATACATCCTGAATTATAACCAGGATGTGAAATATATCTCTTATTTTAATTGATATTATATTCACTTAAGCATGCTCAAATTATTGGTTCATTCATTTATTTTTCCGTTTGTTTATAGACTGTGCTGGATAAACAACTAAAATAAACAGTGATTTCCTTAACGCTGGCAGACATAGTACGATTTTTTTTGTTCAGCTCATTTTAGTGACGGATTCTAGTGTTGAAAATATCAACTTTTTTGGAAATTTATTGCTTTCAATCCTATATTAAAGCAAGTTTCTTTCAATGATTTTAATTAAATATTATGTCTTTAATTATTTTTATTAACTAATTATATCATAAGAAAGCAATATTTCATTTGTAATAATAAAAAAGAAAATTTTCTCTAAATAGAAATTATGTTCAATTTCTTTCATTTTCCCAATTTATGGATTTGATATTTTATGTCACTATTGCTGTTGACATTATAATTTTTCCATCCACAAAAACGTGCAGACATGTGGACAGATACTATTGCAATACCTATGTAAACGAAAGGCCTGAAAATAAACTTAATAATTATTATATTTATTTATTAATTTTTTTCAATATATCAATATTATTTTTAATTTGTATTCCGGTCAAAACAATTTTTTAAGTTAAAATTGCATCATAATTGCATCAATGTCCACTATATAAACTAATATAGAAACTGTAGGCAAATTCCATGCTTTCGATATAGAGTTGTCGCAAATTTGATTCCTCTTCAGTCGAAATATCCTTTTCTCTATTGTCTATCATAGACTTGATTTCAATCAACGCCTCATTCATTTTCATTGGACTTAATGTCAACATTACTGCAAACGGATTGTCTGTATAATTGCCGCTATGTGTGACATAAGCAAACAAATCAGCCATAGTGTAGTAAGTGTGCAAGGTGGCTGTTAAGTATTCCACTAATGTTCCATTATTGCTCAGTCTAGTCAAGTGTTTCACGAACTCTGAGTCTAGTATTGACTTTTGTTTAGTATTCAGCAATTGATCCTCTTTTTCACCAAAAATATTTTTAAATTCTTCGGAATATTTAACAAAATTTACTAAATTTTTTTCACTAAAATTGCTTAATTTCTTCATTTCATCATCAGTTATATCGCTGGGATTTTCTGCGTATTTGTAATCCAGCAAATATTTTGGCATCAACAGACTTACGACTTGGTAAAATCTGCGAGCTATTGCTCGGGTATCAGCGTTCAATTCACCCTGTATCAATAAATTTTGTACATAACTACTATTAAGCAGTTTGTCATATATCTCAGTTCCGGAATCTATTAAGCGATCGCTTAGTTTTTCTGTAGTCATATTCGAGATTGCATGCAATGATAATATGTCCTTGATTTTGACACTCCTTTTAAAATGTTCTAAAAATATTTGTTAAATTATTCAAGTTAATTATTTTTATGAGAAATATAATTTTGCTATTAATCATAATTGTTTTTTGCAATTTATAAATAATTTGTTGATTAACAAAGAATCTATAATATACTGTATATAAAACAGGGCTAGCCAAGGGCACGCATATCCTAAATACTCCACTGAGTTTGAAATTTTGCAAAATACCTAGCTGTGCATTTTTTAAATTTTGAAAAAATTTGCATCCTCCCCCTGAGTTTTTAAGAAATCTCAATCAAAATATCTTTACTAAACTTTTGCCCCTGACTCCGGCAACTTTTGCTACTCCTGGTATAAAAATTAATTCTTAAACTAATTAGCAATAATTATAACTTATCATGTATATTAAATTATTATTATATTAAATTTTTGTTTATATTCTAGATTTTCATTAATTTTAGAGATGAATAAATTTAATTTTTATAAATATTTTATGTTTCATATATTCTAAATTATTAGTATTAAGAAAAAATTTCAATTAATTGATTAAAAGTTGCACATTGAAAACTACTTGCTAATTAAGCTTGAATAATTTTAGCTTATTCCTATTAATCATTCAATATGTTATTAAATTTTAGATAATCTAGGAAGAATTTCTGTTTAAAGATTTTCAATATAACATTATGATAGAAATATTAATAAAATCTACCTAATCTAGATTAAAGTACTGGAAATATTATAATTGAGCTATGCATACAATATGTGAAAAAATATATAATTTCTAATATTTACTATACTTTTGAAAATGTTGAGAATTTTATTAATAAAATTTTCACTAAAACTTTGGACACTATCAACATTAACAAGTAAACAAATAATTAGTGAAATACACAAGAGCGAGGCTAATTTCATTGCTTAATATTTATCAATTATTTAATTAAATATTTAACAAATTTTAATTCATATTTTTATTAAAACATAAAAATAACATTGTTTTACAGACAATATTTAATATTAAGATAGGTAAAACGGAATTTGTTTATATAAAATAACACATGTTAAAGTACTATTTAATAAATACGCAAGCACAATTAATTTAGAACGAAAACATGTTAAAGTAGTCTATGTTTAAAATTTTTGTAAAAAAAATTCTTGTTAAATATATTTTATGCTGAATTTATGTTCGATGTTCAGTAGAAACTATTCTTCATTGTTGTCTTACTAATATTTTTCTGTTTGGAAAGGAGGTTTATCAATCTAGATTTGTCGAGTTTGATCAATCTCATTTTTAAAGATGTCATAAGATGACACTTTATTCAAGTTGGAAAAATATTTTTTTTTTATCTTTTATAGTTTTTGAGTAGTTAGGTTTTCAAATTTTTTAACTGGCAAATTTTGCCAAAATCCTATTTTTAAAAATTTCTTATACGCCCCCGCCCTCAATCAAAAAAAATCTAAAAATTATTTAATCAGATTAAATATACTGTAGGTAAAGATATTTTATGTTTGTTTTGAAGTGGAATTTTCGAGGTATTTTGGTAATAAATTAACATACACTATCAAAAAGAATTCCACTCCCGAATATCCACTGTTTATGGTTAATATGATTAGTTGAGATAAAATTAACTAACAAATTTAAGTAATTGAGATATGGATCCAGACTAAATGGCACATATTGAAACTAGTGGTACTATTTTCAAACTCTTATATTGAAGGTTTTTAAAGATAAGGCAAAAAAAATAGCAAAATCATTTAATTTAAGAGTTTGAAAAGATTATCCTTCTCTTCCCTATTCCTGTTAAAATTTGAATATCTGAATATATTTCATGAGTAATACTAATAAATTCTAAAATATTTATACTTGCACTGCACAACAATTACCTCAAAACATACTTGGACATTACTTGCATAGAGTAACAGACATATCCTATTCTATATATAGCATATGTTTACTAAATTAATATGAACCTGAAAAATTGTTTGACTTTATTTATTTATTCAAGTATAAAATCTTAAACACTTTAGATAGTGAATTTTAAAAAATATTATATGTCGAATTGAATGTTCATTTGAGTATTGACCTGTGCTAGTCAAAAACATTAGCTTAGTAATGAGCTAAATCTCATTTGAACATTCCATTTTCCAAATATAAATAAAAATAATTACATAAATGGATTACTGAGTTTACTTTTGTAATTTCATTCTACAAAATTCCTTATTTATATGTTTTATATTTATTGAATATTTATAAAAAATAATAGATAAAATTTGATCAGAATAATTATATTAATTTCAAAATATATTTTAATAAATTACAGAACGACATGCTCAATAAATTTAAAATGTTACACAAAACTATTTTATAAATTTCAAATGTGCGTAACTTGAAATTTTACATAATTTAATATTTTGGCTTAATTTGTATATGCTTTAGATGAATATATTTCCAGATTTTAGAAGTTCCAGAGAAATGCTTGATTCTTACTCATTAGCTTTGAGTTTCTATATTTGATTAATCTTTAACCGAACTTTAATTCAAAATAAAAACTTTGATACAATGACTTTCTATGAGTGACTCGACTTGAATTAAAATTGATATTTTGTCTATCGTTCACTGATTAGTCAAATGTAAAAACTCAAATCTAATGAGTAGGGATAAAACATTTCTCTGGAACACTTAAAATCGGAAGACTTGCATAACTTTTAAATTATGCATGTTGGTTACGTATTTGTTAAACATTTCATAAATTAATCCTAAATAATATTAAATAAAATGCTGTTGGTGATTTGGATTTCCATAATACAAATCCATATAAACATTATAAGCAAATTCCATGCTTTCTCTGTAAAGTAATTTTAAATGTGATTCCATAGCTTTTGAAACATCTTTTTCTCGATTATCAATCATAGACTTAATTTCACTCAACGCTTCACTCATATTCATCGGACTTAATGTAAGCATTACTGCAAACGGATTTTCCTTATAATTCATATGATGTCGAACATAGTCATACATATTGGCAAATAAGTAGAACGAATGCAAAGTACCAGTCACATATTCTATAAATGAATCGTTATTGGCAACATTGCTAAGGTGTTTGATAAAGTCTGAATCAAAAAATCGATTTATGCTCAGTTTTGCCGACTCTTCTTCTGGTAAACCGAATATTTTGACAAAATCTTGTGAAAACCTCACAAACTTTTCAATATTCTTCTCTGAAAATTTGATTATCTTAGCTTTCTCATCACCACTTATATCATGCGAGTGTAGGGCATATTTTAAATCTAGAAAATATTTGGGCATTAGCAATCTAATAACTAGATAGAACCTATGAGCAGCATCAAGGTTCACATCATTGAATTGGCCAGACATCATTAGTTTTTGCACATAGTCACTTTTAATTAGTTTCTCGTAAATATCTTGACCCGAATTGATTAGCCGATCGCTTAAATTCTCCTCTTTAATGGTTGTAATAATTGGACTTGATAAGTGGAATTTAATTTTGACACTAATCCTAATGTGTTCTTGAATATAAAAATCAAATATTTTGAATTTAACTAATTAGAAATTAATAAAGATTGATGCAAAAATTTCAATATAATGTACCTTTAATCAAATTTAAAACTTGATGAGTTTGATTTTGATTAACAGCATTGACAAAAGTTGTATTTATAAAAGTACAAATTAGTAATACTGTTCCTAGTTGCAACATAATCTTTTTCTAATTATCTTGTAGCTATAACAAATACACTTTATTTTTTAAAAAGTATTATTGTTAATTACACATTAATATTTAACTGTATTTGTAAAATTATTTTATTTAATAAAGGTCATATTATTGGAAACAAACAAAAATTAATATTTCCTACAAATGACTAATATTTAACATGTTGAATAAAACATTCAAAACTTTATGCAAAACATAAGTTATTTATCTGTTTTCGAAACAATGTTCGCCAAAAAATAGACAGGGGATGGCAAAAGTCAAGCTTAGGAAAGACATGTGCTAGAGTCTGGGTGTCATAAATCTTACTCATACTGCCAAAAGTGCATAACAATCAAAAATGCACAAGGTATGTAAGGCAACAATTTAAACTCCATTTAGCAAAAAGTCTTTGACAAGGGAGGGAGGGGTGCAATATTTTCAAAAAATCTTTACAACAACTTTAATTTTTGTAAATATTTTTATGTATTTTGTTTTTTATTATTAATTTATTCATTATTTTACTACAAATATTAATTTTAAACTGATTATTTCCCATTATATATCTCCATATAAGTATCGTAAGCAAAGTCCATACTTTCCCTATATATCTGTCGTATATCTGCTTCTTTGTCCTTCGTTACAGTTTTAGTTCTTTTATCGATAAGCGACTTGAGTTCAGACAGCAATTCATTCATATCCAGTGGACTGAATGTAAGCATTACTGCAAACGAATTCGCAGTATAGTTGCCATTATGTCTGACATAGTCATAGAGATTGGGCATAATATAGAATGTATGCAAAGTGGCTGTTAAATAATCTAGATAAGTTCCATTACTGCCTATTTTGTTCATATGTTTTATAAACTTTGAATCAATTAATGTTTTCGGTTTGAAACCGAAGTCCATAACGTCTGGTAAACCAAAAACTTCAATAAATTC
Organism: Liacarus xylariae; assembly: GCA_034693365.1. NCBI lineage: Eukaryota > Metazoa > Arthropoda > Arachnida > Sarcoptiformes > Liacaridae > Liacarus > Liacarus xylariae. Next base: position 11,645 of record JAQFXN010001546.1, read on the forward strand.
TGTTAAATAATTACCAAATTTTTGCGATGTTTTGTTTGAAAATTGTTTTAAGTCTTCTCTTTCATTGTCTGTAATATCGGACGAATTGAGCGCATTCATGTAGTATTTGCCCATGTTGGGTATTTGGTCCATGGTTGAAATATAAAATCTGTGAGCAACTGGGCGTGTTCTAGCATTCAAATGACCCGACATCAATATTTTCTGAACATAATCGCTATTGATAAGTTTCTCGTAACTTTCTTTACCAGCATCAATTAAGCGATCACTTAATTTTCCAGTAATCTTTGACTTGGTTGACAGTAGATCTGACACTGTAGCTTTTATTGTTTGGAATAATCTTTCTACCATGAATAAATAAATAAAATATTTTTATAAGATAGCTTAATAAAATGTTAAATTCATCATAATAAAATTTGCTATACTTATACAGAACACTCCGCCAGGATATTGTAGAACTAGCAATATTAAAATAAATAAAACAATTTTCATAATTATTTACTTTAAATAAGATTTTCAATTTAAAAATAATTTCTATTTAACAAAAAATATTTTTTATTTAATCAGAATATTTATTTTGGAAAATAATTTGTGCCATTATTTTCGAAATAAATTCCTGTCCACTTTCCTTTGAACACTCCAGTCAACTATTATTACAAGGTGTGCTTCAATATGCATTCTATGTCAGAAATTCAAAATTTTATTTTGTCAATCAAAATTTTAAAAATATGTTTTATTTTATAAATTTTAGTCCATGTTATTTTGCAGATGACAAGTGGGCTTATATAATAATAATATGCATTGTTATTGAATTTGTATTAGAGTAATAAAATTATTTAAGATACTGCTTTAATAGAGAAATATTTTTGATGAAACCAACCAGATATCATTATATTGATCAGTGGTTATCATTCCAAGCTGATTCCAGGCTCTTTTAAAATTCTTGTAAATAAACTCGTCATATTTTATTTCTGCATAATTAATTTAAGACCACATTTCAGTGTATTAGCATTCTGTTATTAATATAAGAATGTGAATCATTCTTATATTATGTTTCACTTAATTAAAAATCATTTAAATAAAAAATTATTATTTTCTAACTTATGATAAAATAAATTCATATTCTTATATCAAATAACCCTCTGTTAACTTATAATTGATGTAAAACTTTATATTTGGTCTTCGCTTAGCAAACATTTAGACATCAATTGTTTTATAAAATAAATGTTAACCTTTCTATAAAATCTTTAATACTTTTTATTTATGTCTTAAACCCTAACCTAATCTTTTTCAGATTTTTAACATTAAATTTGAGCAGTCTATGAACGAAAGATAACTAATAGTTTCAAATGAAAACTTATTAATTCATAGACACACGTTATAACTATTTTATCTAATTTGAGATTCAAATTGAGTTTCGGTAACAGATAGTAAAAATGATAAAATCAAGTGAAACACTAACAGGTGGTCTACTAGCTGTTTAGAAATATAATGTGAATAGTTTATATCAAATTATTAAGAAACTTGAGATTTTGTGTTGAAATTTAAAATATTCTCTATAATTAAATTCAATATTCAAATAAAAAACCGTTTTTTAAATAACAACATTGAAATATTGTTAAAATAAAATAATGTAACACTTTTTCTATTATATTCTCGGATATAATAGACTACACATTAATTTTATTTTATTCTTATCTGAATAATTAACTTCCCTTGTACATGAACAAACATTTACATATATTTCTTGAATTACATTCAAGGATCGCCAATTGTAACAGTTTGGATTTATCAACAAGGTTCAATTTTTCTGCAAAAATATCAAAATATCACCTGAATTTCTAAATTTCTAAATTATAACATTGCTCACGTCTACCTATATTATTGTATTTTGACCTTACATTTCTATACCCTCGGTCTCCACCATGTTTGGCTATATTTGATCTATAATATGTGTTCTGCGTGGCTGACCAGACTCGAGCGATTAAGTCCTTAACAACCGATTGGACACGGCTACCGGGGCATCTACCGAACTACTCTGGCTGTGGGTCTTCCCTGAATAGCCTGTCTCTCAGGAATACCTCTCAATATGTCCCAAATGACGTACTCAACCCTTACTAACTGCTCGGTTTTGCCCGAACGAGATTTATATACCTGAGAAACAATCCTGATTCGGAACCATGCCCGAAGGTCTGGGCCGAATCCTGAGTTAAAGCTGATTAACTTCAAATGAGGAAAATAAAACAAAGGCTTATTGAAAGAAAGTTTAAACAATAGGAATCATGAGTACAAATTCATTAGTATTTGTTTAGGCTATAGAAACTAGAACTGGAATCACTGAACTCCAGAACATATTCTATGAAATCTCAGACACAACATAATAGCTTATAATAATAACTTTAAAATAATATACGCTTGAATCCTTGTTAAAACCATCAACACTATGATTGGGACGTCCTATATCGTCGTCTCAATTGACATCCCATGCTATGGTTCAGGCCTTCCCTTGAGGTTAGTTAAGCATCACTTGAACAGTGTTGACGGTGCCACCTCAAAGGTTGTGCCATAAACGTATGAATAAAAAATGGTGGAATGTCAAGAAACATATGCACATCGATTGAGAAGGTCAATCGGAAATAGTCTCGAACTCGAAAACAGACTAATTATTGAGATAATGGGATAAAAACATTAATTTATTGTTTTAGCGCCCTTTATCTCACAAATTAGTCTGTTATCGAGTTCGAGACTATTTGTAATCGATTCAGCATGTGCGAATTAATCAGAATCTATGCTTCAATTGTTAATATTCATTAATTTAAACAATGTATTCTAGCGCCCTCTAGCAACTACATGCCAAGGTTTAGGAAATTTTGCAAAGAAATGCCATACACAGAATGACCTCCTCAATTGATGTGCATAGGTTTCTTGATATTCCACCATTTTTTAATCATACGTTTATGGCACAACTTTAAGGTGGCACTATCAACACTGTGCAAGTTATGCTCAACTAACCTCAAGGGAAGGCCTGCTATAGTTGATATACATTGGCATTGCGTTTATTGAAACAAATGCTTTAGGTACTGTTTTGGAAACCCCATCACCTATATCTACGTGAAAGCCTAAGGGATTCATGTGTACTGAAAACTTCTAGAGAAATTATAATCATTATATAAGTTCAATTCTGATTACTAATAAATATAAGTGTAAAATTGGTTTATAATAGTATTTATAAAAAAGACTTTGCATTTAATAAGCTTTATCTTCAACTTAATTGGTGTGCACAACAAGAGAGCACTGAAAGT
>JAQFXN010001547.1:0-14939 GCA_034693365.1 Liacarus xylariae
ATCAATTATTTAATTACTGAATAAATAAATACAGATTTGAATAATTGTTTGAAATCAGAGAAAATCCGTAACGAATTTTGTGTTCAGACAATTGAGCTTAGCTTATATAGAGCTGGTTTGTCAATAAATTTTTTAAATTCTTTAAAACCCTCAATGAAAAATGTTAAGGACAGCTGTACAGTATAATAACAATACTGTCTTATACAAACATCCAACACCACTTGGTCGACTTTGGCCATCCCCAGTGAAATGTATGAAAACATCTTAAAATAAGCTTAAAATAAAAATAGGTATAAACTGTTTAATTTTGATCGCGAATGTATTATTCAGTAGAGATTTTCAAATATTATATGATATAATTATATCATATAGGAAATAGTGTAAAATATTCTTTCATTCAAAGTTTGAAATAGGGATGGGCAATGACTGAAAAGTCAGGGGGGTAGAGCGTACTGATATGAGAGTCAAAATCACAAGGGGTATATAGTGGAGTGTTTTTCAAGGTCAAATTCGTGCAGAATTTAATTATAAATGATGTAATTTAACAAAATTTCTACAAATTCTGAAAGAATTTAACAAAATTTCGACTATTTCTGCAAGAATTGAGGCAAATAATGATGAATTCTGTAAGAATCTAAGAAAATTTGCCTAATTGAGCAAGAATTAGACAAAATTTCTAGGGCTGAGCCCTCCTTTTTCTTCAACTCAGGGGGGTTATTTTAGTCATTTTTTGGAGATAAGAGAATATTTTAGCTACACACCCCCTCCCATTGCCTATCTCTAGTTTGAAAACAAAAACTGTACTAATATCTTTGCTATATTTAGCAATCATAAGAAATTGAAAATCAAATGGCTTACAAATCAAATCAAAGTATTTTAATATTGATTACGCGTTTATATTGAATAAAATCCATTACTGTGTTTTTTATCTATTCATTTATTATTGATTCTTAATAATTTAATTTAAATGCATAAAAGTTTCGTACATTCAGTGCGATTTTATTTTTCATTTCATTAGTTTAGTTTAGATTTCAATTTCTATGTTTTACGAACAGTGAAAGAATGACATACTTTAGTTCTTCAGTATTTGCAAATTTCTAAATACACATTTTCAACAAACAAATAAAAAATAGATTCTTTAAATTCTGCGAAAATAAGTTCAATTTAAGTCATATTCTGCCAAAAGCCATATCAAATAACGCCATATTCTATAAAAATCTCGTTTATTTATTATCCATAAAATTAATGCATTTTAAGTCTGAAATTTTTAGTCTTCCTTGTTAAATTTCGATCCAATACCATGATTATATTTTCCCTAGAAGTTTTGAGATATCTCTGTTCAAAGTACCCTAACTTTGCCCAATCTGACTTATTATAAGTTATAAATAGTCAACAACAAAGTTAAATGAATAAATTGATTTAGAGTAGAATTATATTTCATATAACATACTGTAAATAAGTAATTCAGAGCACAAACAACTTATAAAAAATATATGCATTGTATACAAAGGGAAGCATTGAGTACTGCTTATAATAAGCAGCTTATTGCTGAATGTAATTGCCTGAACCTGAACCTCTAATATAGCCCCTCATGTATATGTTCCATAACAAACTACGGTGCAATATATCGACAATTAAATATGAAATGAAATATAGAATGCAGTCGTAGTATTGGGGGAACCATCAAAGTTGAGTTGTCAAAGCGTTCATTGGCTCATTTGGTTTTAACATCGGGGCTACACAGAGAGGATTCACTTTACATTCTGTGCTCACATTAAGCAATGCTTCCTTTGTATACAATGCATATATTTTTTATAAGTTGTTTTTAGTTTGTGGCTCTGAATTATAGAATCACAGCATATAAATTATATGATATAATAATGCATTTAATAAATGGATAAACAAATAAAAATCTTAATTTTGTCATAAATTTTTGTGAGATTCAACAGAACAGATATAAAACTATATGAGAATTATAATTCTATTTTAATTACTCATTTAATAATTAAAATTAAAATCTATATAAACCATAATACCATGTATAATTGAATATTTAATGCGATATGGACAACGCACTAGTTCTTATATTATATTAATCCATAGCACTATTCTAAATACTTAAACAAATTCTGAATTATTAAACAAATTCTAAATTATTAAACAAATTCTAAATTTGTTCAAGAATTCAAAATTTTATATTAAAAGAATGAATACAATAATATTTATTATCAAGTTTACTACTAGATCAATATTAATGATAGATGTTCCTTTAAAATTTTATGAATTATTCTATCTTGGTAATTTATTTTCATAAATAAAATTTATTATTTAGTATTATTAGTTATAAAAATAAATTACCAAGATAGAATAATTCATAAAATTTTAAAGGAACTTCTATCATTAATATTGATCTAGTACAAAATGACCTTGGGATTTTAAAAATCGGTGAACTAGTTCAAAAATTACTAGATTCCAAAAATATTAATTGTCAAAATAAATGACCAATATAAAATAATTCTTAAAAATTGTGAAGGGATCATTATGGTGTATTATGAACTAGTACACAGTAGAGTTGGAATTTTTGTAATCGATTCACTCGTTCATAAGTTAGTAGATTGCAAAATTATTCGATATCAAAATAAATGACCAAGATAAAATAATTCTTCAAATTTTTAAAGAATGTTTATCACGTATTTTCATCTAATAAATAACGAAGTTGGAATTTTTAAAATCGATTTGTTATTGCTTTCAAAAGTTATAGATACTTTGTCAATCAGATTTGCTTTTCATCCTGGTCAAAAACTGATTAATTTGGGATAATTCCTCGGACATGGTTTTGCTTGTTTTTAATACTTTATGTTCTGAATTGATCAAACTTTATATCACCTCATAGATTTTAATATTTAGCATGGTTGAGTTTAACACCATTTATCTGCAGTAACCTTGGTGAGTTTTTAGAAAATTATTAAATTTGATAAAATGTCCATTATCTAACTAGAAATTGTTTTTGGGGTTTCAATATACTGTATATCAATGCATATATAAATGGCAGCGATTTTCCATAGGAAGTTAGATATTAATCCGAGTGTATGTATAATATGGATCATTTTTAGAGAATATTCTGTGAATTTTTAGAAAAATAACTCTTGCTACAATTGGCCAAATTCTTACAGAATTAGTCGAAATTCTGTAAGAATTTGACGATTGCAAAATACCTCCCCTAGACCCCCTTTCCAAAATTTGGCTTAGCTTGGCTTGGCAGAATACCTCCCCTGGCTTGAAAAATACTCCGCTGAGATTTCTTCCTTTCCCAATCCCTGTTATTGAAATTTAAATAACGAAACTTTTGAATAATTTCGCGCAGAATTCAAAAATTCAGACAATAATTGTTATTAATATATGATTTTATGCCACTTTTTAAGAAGAAGTGTATTCCGAAGATCAAACCGAAACAAATGGCTTCTCCTTTGGAAACTCCTTCGGAGAACAACGACAAATCGGATCCAAAACTAACAACAGATATAAAACCAGAACCAAATGTGAATCGAGTAAATGGCGAATCACAGCAACAGTTAAACCCAGTCCTGTCATCGACGCCATCACCCAATGATTTGGCTCCACAACAGCAACAGATGCCGGTTTCACTCCAACCCCAGAACTATAATATACCACTAATGGGAGGGTTCGGTCCCTACCCAGTGATGGCTCGATGTCCTGTCTGTAACTGCGATTGTCTGACTGTAACCAAAGCCCGATGTGGTACTTGTCTTTTCGCATCGATGGCCGGCTGTTGTGTCCTAACCACGTGTTGTCCTCCCTGTTCTTGTTGTCTGTCATTCATTCCATCCCTAATCGAAGAGTTCTATGAGATTGAGCACAGTTGCAGAAACTGTGGGGCAATGATTGGACACTTCACCCCAAATGGCTGTTAGAGTAAAGACAACACAAGCTATTGATTCAATTGTTATAATTATAGAAATTGTGTTTAATATCTATAAAATAACCTTTAATTAACTCATTTATACGAATATATATTTATTTCCAAATTTTGTTTTCACTCTTTGACAGACTCTCATAGAAATCAAATATAATTTTTAATTCGAAAAATTCATTTCTTTTGTAAAATATCGTCCGAAACGGTACACGAGTTAGAGATTCGGCAAAACAGCAGACGATTCAATCATTTCTCGGACAGACTATATGGCTATCCGACAAAAACGCTTGGGGCCCAAGTTGGGGGGGGGGGGGTATTCCGGGCTGGACCTGCTTTTCCATATCCTTTGAAGAAAATTTGGTAATATATGCTTAGGCAGAGGTACCCCTGGCTCAGTGCCTATAGGGGTATCCATCCAAACGCTAGGGTTAGTCCTGAATTTAGTTTTAATTATTAAATATATTATTTGATTTCAATTTATTCAATCATTTATTCAAAAGTTTCAAAAAGTTTTTTAGAACTTTTAGTTAAATTGTCTGCAAATAAGCGGCGCTTAAAGTGCTTTCACTTAATATTATTGAACACAAAAATGAATGAATGAAAGCATTATTTTGTGATAAAAGCTATGAATTGAATACATGTTTAACGTTATTATAAACGCATTCAATGTTTACATCAATTTCTGATTAATTATTGAATTATTGTAATTAACAATAAATACAATTAATAATCGACTGAAGAGATGGCAATCAATGCCGCGAAACAACTATTGGATGAACTGATGGGTCGGGAAAGGGATTTAGCGCCGACTGAACAGAAGTGTTCACTCGATTGGAACGATCCGGGGGTTTGTGTCCAATCACTCGCTGAGTGTTTAGTTTTAATTCAATTATAAATTAATTTTTGTTTGAATTGAATGCACAATAGGTTTGTAAACACTTTTTGGTGCAGTTCTGTCCCAACAGTCTGTTCACAAACACGAGGGCAGACATCGGGCCCTGTCTTCAAGTGCACGACGACTTCCTTAAGAAGGAATACCACTCGAAGGCCACGAAGAAGGAGAAGATGGTATTCGAGGACGAGTTCATCCGCTTCTGTCAGTCACAGCTCAATGAAGTCGAAAGAAAGATCAAAAGAGCGAAACAGAGACTAGAGATGAGTCAAATCGAGAAGAATTCGGGCATTAATGCCGGAAATGCTGTTCTCTCTGAAGAGAGTCAGCAGAAGATCGCTGTTTTGACCGAAAGGATTGAGACTCTATTGGAACAAATAGAACAGTTGGGCTGTGAAGGGAAGGTAGAGGAGGCCCAGGGAATCATGAAATTAGTGGACAAACTCAAGGACGAGAAGTCGGCCATTAAGAGGGATTCAATGCCCAGTAATCATTGGATACAACAGAAGGCAGAGATTGGGGCCCAACAGGAGAAGCAGATGGAGGTCTGCGACGTTTGCGGAGCTTTTCTTATTGTCAATGATGTCCAGCAGAGAGTAGACGACCATCTGATGGGTAAACAACATATGGGTTACGGAAGGCTTAAAACGGCTTTGGATGAGATATTAGAGCGAAGACGACAGGAAAGGGATCGCGAAAGGAGTGAAGCGGAAAACAGTGCGGACAGAAGTGCCGGTAGGGATAGGGATAGGGAAAGGGAGAGACAACGAGATGTGCGCCGAAGAGACAGATCTAAAGAGAGATCGAAAGAGAGTTCAAAAGAGAGTTCAAAAGAAACTTCAAAAGAGAGCTCTTCTCGTGACAAGTCGTCTAAAGACGTGGAACGGGTGGTCAGCGGTAGAAGAGATAGTGATTCAGTGCGCGACAAATCACGTGAAAGAGACTCAACGCGACGGCACTCGACTCGTGAAGACAGATCTGAAAGGTCTGACCGATCGGAGAAGAATCGACACAAACACAGATCGAGCAGAAGATCCCGTTCTAAGAGCAGTGAAAGAGTTCGCGAACGCCGGCCCTCAAGAGATCGAAAGCGAGCGAAAGGCTCTTCCAGTCCTTTAAGCAAATAATTTAAGTCATGAGTAAGAGATGTGCAAAACCAGAGGTAAGTCTTATTAATATTCTATTCTATAAATTGTATTGACTTTTAAAGTCTAAATAAGAGTTCGGCAGAAGTTTTTGACAAAGAGTTTCTCAGAATTATCGACACAACAGAACTCGTTTTGTGAACGGAATTGTCTGACAGAACAGTCGGACAGAACAGTACTCTCGAGAAGACAACAAGTAATCCAAACCATTAAAAGTACACTTTTATATAATAAATAATATTAAAATAAAACAATAGGTTTATAATGAGAAAAGTGGGACCAATTTATATACTATTCTAGACTTAAATTATATATCTTTTTAATCCATTTATTCTAATATTCTTTTTTATTCAATTATTTTATTCACTTTTTTTTGCTTATAATTACCAAAAGTTATCATTAATTCAAATCTCATTTTTAGGTCTAATGTAATGGAAATCGATTGACAAAAAACAAAAACAAATAAATAAAAACAATGTTTGACTTTAATTTCAAATTTCATTTACGGTAATCATTAAATTTGATGGAAAGGCCTATGAAGTGATAACTGTATTACAGGTTTTGCACAATTACTCTGCTGTTGGAAACAATTCTTATTATATAAGAATTCAATTGAATTAAAAATCAACACAAAAATACGATTTATAAATACAGGTATTAATTAAAAATAATTGTAATTTTATTGAGAAAAATAGGATTTTTTTCGAGAAATTTGATGTAATTTAGAGCAAAAAAAAAGAGAAAAACATTTTTAATTGTATTTTAAGTTCTTATTAATTCTTTATTCATATATTCAGAAGTTCTGACAAAAATTTTAAGATTAAATCAAAAGATATATAAAAATGGTCTTCAATTTAGGGCACAGACATCACATCCCCTTATGTCGAAAACACACATCCATTTGTTGAACACAATTAAATTGCAGTCAGTTTTTGCAGAGGTATTCAATTATTTTAATCAATTCTTTCTTTTTGTCGTTTGTTTTTGTATTTTTTGTCTCTCTTTTCAAAATAAAATAAAATAATTAAAACAATTGTCAGAAAAGTTATTACAAAACAATTGACAAAACTGTCGCCGAAATCAAAACGAGAACAACAGTCTTGTGTCCAACGGTTCAACTCATCGCTCAAACAAAGCATTGCAACACTTTTCGAGCCCTTTCCACAACTCTGTCCTCTTTCTCTTCGGTCTCTTCACTCACTCCTTCCACAGACTGTCTATCGATTAGTTCTTTGGCTTCAGATTCGAGTCGTTTTTTAGCCAATGATTCGCTATTAATGGCGAAAATGTATTCAATAAACAAATCGAAGTCTTTATCATTAATTGTATTAAAATTCTTCCAATTCTTTAATAACCAAATCTGAAATGTTTTCTTGAATTTCCATTCATTTCGTCTGTATTTCCAATCGTTTAAATAATTTAAAGCATTTAATGATTTATTGCTATTATTTGATTCAATTGTCTCCTCTTTTGGACTATTTTTTGTCAATTTTTTCGACTCTTTTCTCAGTTTTAAAGCCTTTTTCTTGTTTTTGTCTTTAATTTTATTCACTTTTTTGAGTAGTTTTTCTGCACTTAAGCTCTCGTTTTCACTGATTTTTAAATCCAATTCATTATTGTTATTGTCTTCTCGTTGTTGTTGTTGTTGTTCTTCACCTGAATTAATGTCTTTTTCATAATATTTATGATATTTTTTCAAAACTTTTTCTTCAATTGATTTCTCTTTTGGCGATTCAATTGTTTTATGTTTGCGTTTAGCCATCGATTCAATCACTTTATAAACACTTAATTTTATTTCTATTACTAATATATCTATTGATTTGTGAATTGATTTATAATTTAGTTATAGTTAAGCAATACTTATAATAAGTGCCAATTCCTCAATGCGTTTAACACATGCTTTCACTCAATGAAAACAAACATTTGATACTAAACTTGAATTTCTGTTGGCTTTCAATAAGACTTTTAATTTTTATGCGCTTTATTTGAATCAATTATTGTTTTTATTATCTATTTTTCAATCGATTTTTTTAAAACAGATATTTACCGGTAGTTAACAAAAGTGAATATAATATATATTTTTTATGTTTTCATAAATCAAATTCTCCTTTAATTGAATCCAATGGTGACAATCGCGGCGATGACTATAACAACAATAATAGTCATAACTATAAACCAAATCCATTGCTTATATTTATTATTTGTTGAAATTATTTGAACATTTGTTTCAATACCAGGTCTACAATCAATCAATATTTTCAATCGGTTTTCATCGCACTTATGGTTGAAATCAGAATTAAAAATAATTTTTAAAACTCAACTATTATTTAGGACTCACTTCAGGACTTAGTTGTTTGTCATATGTATAGCAATACTTAATCACTCGATTGGACTCAAAAAGAATAATAACTCCTTTGCCTCGACTCCTGTTCTGTTGATTGTCATAACCACTGAATTGATAATAAAGAGCAATGACTTTGAGATTAGGACTTAATCTTTCGATAGCCTTCTGTTCGATGGGATGTTTGCAATAGTAATAACACGAATATTCTCCGCTGTCTTTATAACCTCTGAACAAATCACTGGACTCTTTAGGCTCTATGTCTTCAAATTTACTCATTCGGTAATAACGGGATTCTCTTCTAAATTGATTTGAATTCTTTTCTAATTTTTGTTCTAAAAAATATACAAAACTGTCTCCAAATTTGTCTTTGAAATCAATGGCGAATGCAATGGAAGGACTGAAACCAATAAATTTTATTTTAACGCCTCCTTTGCGAAGGGGTTTTCTCATATCATTCGTCTCAAACTTTCCCCAATATATAAACCCTTCGTCTCTCTAATCAATTATTCATTTAATTAATTATAATATGCGTTAAAATGTTTTTATAACTTCAATACCGGAATCACACCATTGATATATCCGCTCTCATATTCCGGAACAGTAAAAGACATGGAATAGTGGTTCCAAAACCAATCGCTATATTTACTATCACTCGCATTGAATACCAATTTCTTGTTTGAATCAAAGATATCGTCTTTATATTGAAATTCCCAAAACCATTGGTCTATAACTATCATTAAATAGGATTCGGTTTCAGATATGAGATGACGTAAACCAAAACTAATTTTATGTCTATTTTCATCAAATGCTTTACAAAATTCTTTTGTCTCGACTGTTGTCAGACATAAAGATAAGAACGCTATGGATTGGAATGAAATAATTAATTTAGGAAAGGGTTTATATATGTGAAAACTTAAAAGTAACGGTAAAATTATCATTGATTATCAATTGTGACTAAAGTGTTAAATAAATTTGTTGTTTTTCTATAATACCCAGCTATGTTGTAAAATTTAAGATTCAAATTTTTAAGTTTGACTGTTTTAATATGCTATTTGAAACGGTTTGTTATATTTCTCGACAATTGTTAATAACGAGACATTTCTTTCATAAGTCTTTAAACATCTTAGCATTTATGTAAGACTGGCCAGAGATCTTAAAATCAGGCGGGTATAGGTATTGATAAGAGTCTCAAAGTCATAGTGGGTATATAAGGTGGGGTATTTTGCAATCGTCAAATTCTTATTGTATAAGCATGTGAAAATTGAAGATATCTTTTGCCCAAATTGATGAGGAAAATGCATGTAATGCACGAAATGCATATACAGTAGATTAGTTTATACAATTTTACTCTGTAGTACATTATTTTCCGGCTATAAAGCTATTTATTTTAGTGGTGGAAACGAATCTATGTACTCCCTTTTCTTCTAAAGCGGAGTTAAAAATTGACATACTGTATAGTCAATACCACTAAGTACCTAAAATATGTCTTTTTATGTCTCATTGGACTACATTGGAGTAAAGTCACTATTTAAGACTATTATCCTAATTTTGGTATAGCTTTAAATAGTAACAACTGTAATATCGATGATATCATGTTATTACACGATATTACATTTGTTACTATTTAAAGCTATGTCAACATTAGGATAATAGTCTTAAATAGTGACAAATATACGCCAAAGTACACCAATAAGACATAAAAAAGACATATTTAGGAACTTAGTAGTCAATACAAATATTTAGTTTTAAATGATTAATTCCATTTTATGGTTCATTTCTCCCCGGCTCTTTATTGCAAATTCCTATAGTGCTTGATGATGTGTTTCATGAAAAAAATATACCTGTGTTATTAATTCACTCTAAAGGGGTTAAAAGTGAACAAGTTACATAGTGTATTTGCTATGGAGTGATCACAAATTATAGTAAAAATGTATTACTGTCCCACAGAGTGTCAGAAAAGATTTTTAAAAATATATTAAACAATATAAAATCAACTTCAACCCAGGGTAATGAAGGGAAATCGTACAGTATAACTTTAAAGGTAAAACTTTGACATTAAAATCTGGAAGAGCACTGTTGGATTATTTAGAATCGATCTAAATCGAGTATGCTGAATTGATTATTAATGCCTTTAATCTTTAAATTCCTTAAAAATCTTTTAAAATTTTGGTCTTTATGTGCCAGATTATTGTTTTTAGTCCATTATCTCAATAATTAGTCTGTTTTCGAGTTCGAGACTATTTCCAATCGATTCAGCATGTGCCAATTAGTCAGAATCGATATCTCAAGTGTTAAAATTCATCAATTTAAACTATCTATTTTAGGCCCTCTGGCAACTACATGCCAAGGTTTAGGAAATTCTGCAAAGAATGACCTCCTCTACCGATGTGCATAGGTTTCTTGACATTGCACCATTTTTGTAATCATACGTTTTTGGCACAACTTTAGAGGTGTCACCTCAGAACCGGGCAAATTATATATCCCTAACCTCAAGGTAAGGTCTGATCTATTAATAGTTGAATTCTTATTCAAAACTTACAACTTATACATCGTTTTCTGTAATACAGATGTCATTGAAATATAGACAAAAATAGTGTTTATAAACAAATCACATGTTTTTGATGTTATTTTGAAATTAAATCAATTTGTAATTCAATTATAATAATTGTAATTAAAAAATATATAAAATGTTATATAAACTGAACAAAAGTGTAACAAATCGTCGACTTTTGATGTGTTTATCAAAACATTATTTCAATAAAAACATAAATTCAAGAAAAATGAGTTCAAATAAAATTATTAAAAGCAAATCAAATGTTCAGAGATTTAGACCAAAGACTCAAAACAACGACTATTTGGGTATTTTTGAGACTCAGAAGGAAGAGATCAGCGGTTTATACGATACAAGAGTTGACAAAACGGATGCGTTGGACAAATACAAGGACTTATCCAATCAGTCGGTAATCAAAACAGTCTTAAACCTATTGAACCAAACTTTTGGCCCAAATATATTGCCTCTTAAACCCCTGAACCCCTGAATTGGGCCATTCTTTCTGTTGACACCAATTTTAGATCTAATGTTTGTGTGAATTAAGCCCTAAATTATGTGCCAATGAATGAAGTAATTGTTAAAAAACAACACTTTATTAGTGATTGAATTAGAGTTTTGTTTAATTGGATTATAGACACGATTGGCCCAAATGAATGAACAAAATCTTTTGGTCACCAGTTTTGGTAAAGTGAGACTCGATTCAGACAATACACCACTAATGCACGGCCACTACGAGTCCTATAATACAAGACTTAAGTTTGATATTAAAGAATTTGAACAACAGTTGAATGAAAGTAATCGACAAAATGTGGACTCAAATCAAAATTTATGTAAAATATTGTTTTGGATTTGAATTACTTTTGTTTTTAACATGAATTCAATTTCTGTCACTTTAGCCGAATCTGAGGCCAATGTTATTGAAAAACAATATTTCGATTACTCGGAGACAAAATCGCCAAAAGCTAACAGTAATTCAATTGAAGACAATTCTGAGTTTGAGTTCATTGATAGTCAATATTTTAGCGCAAGTTTTAAGCCTTTAGTGAAACATAAAATTGATTTTAAATTTCATTCGCAATTCAAGACTCTATTAACTAATGAAAACGATTTGAGCAATAGTTTTATTAAAGAACAGCAAAAAACTAATTTGGAATCAAAAGAATTGAATAATAGTTTCGATTCAAAAACTGTTTCCTTTGAATCTCCGCTAAAATCGGACTTATTTTCTCTAAATTTTAAATCAAATATTAATTTAAACACAAAACCAAATGAAGAGATCGACGAAAATGATATTCAAAGCAAAATCAACGAACAAATGAACATAAAGTTAGAGGAAGTGAAGACAAAATCAGATGATTTGAGACCAAAACCTCCGAGAACTGGCGCTCAATATCTCGAAGATATTAGAAGTGGTAAAGAGTCGGCAAAATATTTGAAGAAAGATAATACTTTAGAAAAGACTTTAGGCGGAGAACGACTCGATTCAAAAGGTATTTGCAGTTATTGTTCTAAAAACTACTATTAATTTACTAATTGTTTAATAAATTTTACACAAAAGGCTATCGAATACTCAGCGGACAAGTGATGATCAATTGAAGTATTGGAATCATTTGTTGATAAAATTTTAAATTATGAATACTATTTGCACTTAATCGGACTTGTAATTAACTGATTTAAGTCCAGATCATTTAAGGAATTAAACCACGAACTTTTAGAATTTATTACCAAATTTTTATTTCTATCCGTCGATTATCAGGTTTTCATTTTGATATCTCAATATATAAATAATTTAAAATTTTGAATAGGGATGGTGCTAGACCTACATGGGTCATATGTTGGTGGAAGCGGTAAAAGCTATTATATAAACCTACATAAATAATCGTTTGTTGGCTCCGGCGGTAACCCTTATGCTAGGAACACATATGGTGCTGTAGTGACGGCGGCCTAAATTTTATGCTAGACCTACATAATTTGTGGGGTGGCGGCGGTAAACATTATGTTAAACCTATATAAGTGGTAAGGTGGTGGGCATGGAGGTAAACTTTATACTACGCTTACATAAGTGGTGAGTTTGTGATAACGGAAGTAATCCCTTAACTACGTCTACATAAATGGTTGTGTAGTGGTAACAAAGGTAATACTTAGACTACGCCCACACACTTTTGCTTAGTTTTTTTTCCAAAACAAAGTTCTTTTCCAGAAAGAAAAGAAAATTGTTATAGGGGTAGATTGTCTACGCGTTTGGTGGTGTTATCAATTCATCGATCATCAGGGGTGGAATGCCAACGTGCACGAACTAATGATGGAGTGCGAGGAGACCACTTCCGATCAAGCCTTCATTTGATGGGTGATTGTGGTCAGAATCTGACCGGAGATCAAGCGCACTCTTGTTCATGCTGAGTCTATAATACAGGTATTATTACTGAATAATAAATTCGTGAAACGAACTCCTCTTCGAACCAGTTTTGTGCAAAAACATTACTTAAGTATTGTTTAATTAATTTACTTTTAATCTATAGTTAATTTTAATTTATTCCAAAGTTAATGCATCTTTTGAAAAGTTTTAGAACGAATTAGTTATTCTTTGCGCCTTCTAATAGAGGACAACTTTGGCGTCGACCCCACCATTTATGTAGATCTAGCATGAGTTGTTTTCAATTCATTTCCTTGTATTTCCTTCTCTTTTAGATTCGTCATACACTCTACCTCCACCTCCACCGCAGCCATCGTCAATTTTTTGTTCTATTGTTTTATTAATTTTATTTTTTTACTTTAATTTAATAAATTCGTTTCCACTCATTTGTGTTAATAGATTTTGAAGGAAAACCGGAGAAGAGAACTAAAGTCCTTAAAAGTAAGGCCGAACTTAGAGAATTATATCCCGACTCAGATGATGTTATGGTCGCGGGACTACTCGAACAGTATTCTCAACAGCCAGACGAAATGGAAACTGTTTGTCTCGCATAATTTGCCTCTCAGTATAATGTATCGAAAACGAAGAATCAGGCACAGACCCTGGACTCCGATGGGAATAATAGAGATGTAGATCAGGCAATACATAAAAGTGCTCTTTAACTGCTGAATGATTGTAACGGTTGGGTTCTTAAACGAAAAAGACCTCGAATCATTCGATTTAGAAAGTATAACCTGGAAAAACATCCAGAAAACTTCTTCAGAGAAAAGAAATGCTCTTTATACCGTGGCATAAGGAGAGTGAAGAGCTCTAAGAGACAGAAAGTACCATGTGGATTGGTTGGTAGAGGGAAATGTCACCACAACCACAATTTTCGCTTCTGCTGTCAGTACTATGTGGATTGGACCATGTCTGTGCATCTCTTGCTTATAGCAATGTATGGTTTAACCAGTTCTATGTGGATTAACCCGTCCAGAATGTTTGCTGTTCAAGATCTACAAGATTGCTATAATCGCCTTCTATTTATCTCCCTCTCGACGCCAAAACAAATCGTAATCGAGAGATTGGCCGAAACACTCAAGAAATTATATCCAAATAATTTATTTATCCGAGATTTTAACATGAACATCAACCAATCAAATAGACAAACTCTTTCCGTCCTATTTTCTAACATGATAATAAAGTTTGAACTTCCTTCAGGCACACCATCAAATGACTTCGCAACCATATAGATCTGGCATTTGCATCTTTTTCTGTCAAATAAATCGTTTACTGAGTCAATGTTATACTACCACAAACTCTTACAATTTGTGATTTAGACAAATAAATGAATAAACTATTGATTATATAACAATATAATATAATAATTATTTACACCACTAGTGATTATAAATAAAATACACATAGATTTGTTTAATTTATTTTATCGCAATTGATTTTAAGAAACCTGTTAAATATTGTATAAGAAATCTTTTAAATATTTTGGGATAGCGGATACATATATATTAATGGTCATTCTTGTTTTCCAATGTATTAATCATTTAGCTATTCTTTTATTTTAAGTTTCTTTAAGATTGGCCCAACACTCCACCCCCACCACATTCGTAATAAAAAAATTTTATTTTTGTGTTGTTTTAATTAAATTTTATAATTTTAGTTT
>JAQFXN010001548.1:0-14936 GCA_034693365.1 Liacarus xylariae
CATATCTTTACTTAATTTGAAATTCTTTTAATGCACTTATATTTTATTATAAATTGTATTTTCAAACAAAAACTTTATGAAATAAATGAAGCAATAAATGCAAAGAATTAAAAGAAAATGTTTTATAAGAATATAATTTATAAATTGAAGAGAATTATTGGTTAATTAGTGTTAGAATAGAAGTGTTATTCCAATTGCAAAGCCAGGGGTTCTCCAAATCAAGACTAGACGTCAATTATGTACTGATATTTCAATTTAAATGTTTGTAAACAAAAACAAAACAATTTATTGGAATTTAAATCAAAATATAATATAATCTTAAAATGTCCTCAAATTTTGAATGTTTTGTCGCAATTAATGATAAAAAGCACACAATTATTATCAATAAAGACATAAATTGTGTTAATTTCGGTGATGTTTACCAACAAATCAGGAAAATTGATTCAAAACATGACATTTCATACGAAACACATGTCTTTGAAATATTTGATTTCGACATCAATTCATTCAAACGATTAACAGATTCTAAACAATTGATCCGATGTTTGGCCAGAATTCGTGTTTTGCCCTCTTTTGCCACTAATGTCTCCATTTTTGACACGAATGGCAGTCAATTGAGTGAAACGAAAGCAATTAAAAGACATATCAATCAAAACAACAATAATGACAATCGATTTAATAATACGTTTAGTTCTGTTCCCCAAAAGACAACACATTCTTCCGGTAGAGAGAGTCAGAGAAGTCGTGGCCACAGATCGACCATTAATGCAGACAAAAGTCCAGAAATAGAGAGAAATAATGAGTTTTCAAACAAATTTAAACCAATTATTAATAGCTCTGAGAATGAGTTAAATGTGAAGACAAAGCAAAACAAATCCAATGATTCGTTCAAAAGTGAAGGTCTGGTCATAAGTGAGGACAAGACTTATTGTCAATTGTGTGCAAAACAATTCTCCTCTTATGCTAAAGGCATTGAACACATCAATAGTATTGAACACTCAGTGCAGAGGAATAGATGTGAAGACAATTATGAAGACATTGATAAAAAATTTTTGGCCCAAATTCATGACAAAAATGATTTAAAATATATTTTGTGTCGAAAAACAGAATTAAAGAGATTTAGTGCTAAAGAAAAACAAGAGTTTATTAAACACGGGATTAGAGTTAAGGACGGATTCGGTTCTCAAACTTATGTTTGTTTCAAATGTAAGGAAACGTTTGAAGACTCGAATCAAATGTTAAAACATTTTAAGGGTTTTTACGAAATAACGGATTGGAATTCAGGCATTGATTCAAACAGTGATCACAAAAATGTCAAAAAATCAAAACTTAAGAGAAATAAATATAAGTCTAAATCGGAGTCAAAGCACCTGAACTTTAAATTACCGAAAGAAATGGTCGATGAAGTGACACAACTGGTTAAACAGGGGTTTAGTGTTTTGCCTAAAACTGGTCGGAAATTTGTGCTTAAGTGCAGGTTTTGTGACATTTGGTGTAAAAATATCGCCAAAGCTATACAACACATGCAAACAGAGGAACACAACAAATGGAAGACTGAAATGCCGTTCAAAGGGATCGACCGATTGATTGTGACCGAGAGTGCGACCAATAGTGACGTCGAAGTCCTGTTGACTCGCATTCAAGTGATTCGAGAGCTTCCCATCTCTGCTAAAGAAGAGTTTCTGAGTCATGGAATCAAAGTTAAAGACGGTTTCGGTGCCAACGCTTACGTCTGTTCCAAATGTAATCTAATGTTTGACAACAAAAAAGTGGTTAAAAGACATTTAACAGAATTCAATGAATTGAAGAATACATTACTTAAGAAATCGACAAAAGATTCAGAAAAACTGTCCGAAAATCAAATCGAATTATTGGATAAACAAATGAATTGCAGTAATCAATACATTGACGAACTGTTCCGAAATGAAGGCATAAAATATAGAAAATATGATAAATCAGTGCAAAAACAGTTGTCCCAAATGGAGGGCCAAATACAAGACGTTTATTATTTCTGTGTCTTCTGTAATACAAACTTCTATAGCAAAGAGACAGCACTTTATCATTTGAATCGTCCCTTTCATAGCGATATAAAACGCGGAGAATATATGACTCCAATTGAGGCCATGTTTTCGGTCAAATCTGATCGAATCGATGAGTTGGACATTGCGTTCGCACGAATGGAAGCGCTCTATCGATTGGACAATAAAACTAAAATTGATTTCCGAGACAAAGGTATTCGACTAAAGGATGGTATCGGTGCTAATGCTTATGTGTGTCTTAAGTGCAATGTTTCCATTGACTGCCAAACCATAGATTCGGCATTTTTTTCTATTATCCGTCATATCAGTAGTCGAAACCATACAGTGTTTGCTTCCGTTTAGAGACTGTCCGCTCTCTAAGCATTTCATTTATTTTTAAATTAATTTATATTTATATTAATTTATTTTTATATTAAGAAATCAATTAAATCATAATAATTACTAATTTAATAAACACCCCATCGATGGCAGAGTATAACCATTGGTGAGAAGTGATATGAGATGTGATTAAAACATTATATTTTAATTCATTGTTAGAGTTTATATTAATTATTTGTTTCTTTCAATAGTATTAAAGCTTAATTTGATCTATACTTATGTTAATTAACTAATGAATCAAAACTTGAGTACAATTATTGCCTGAATTTTAATTTGTATTTTCAATATTTTGTATCAATTCTTTACTACCGGTAATAAATGGCTCGTTATTTACAATTAAAAATTATATTTGAATTGTATTAAATTCCAATATTGTTGTATTTCAGTGACATTTTTACCTAAATTTGCTAATTTTGTAGTTTTAAGTCAGTTTGAGTTCTAATGCATACAATTCTAAGTTGTTTTCAAAAGAATTTCGAAAGATTTGAGCTTCAGCTGAGTTATCAAATGACTAATTAATACTAATCAGAGTATCGAAATGGTTAATTAGTTACTACTGTATGTACTGTGTGGTACAATCCTACCCAAAACTATTTCACAATAATTTTCTGTTCAAACAAATTATTGCTAATTTTAGTGTTTTTCCAATACAACAAAATTATATTGATGATAATTTAATAATAGCTCATATTTAAAGGATTATTAACTTCAACTCAAATCTTAGTGATTTATGAATTTAGACAAAAAGCACAGTTTATTACATTGTTCTACTGTAAGACATACAGATCACCTTGTTCATTATTAATTGATTTTCCGGGATTAGGTCCAAAATAAACAAAATATTAGCACACAATGATTAAATAAGTGTCAGAATATTTTTAAATTCAAGATTGGTCCTATTTATATTAATATTTAAAAAATATCCAATTAGGAATGGCCAAAGATCTTGAAGTCAGGGGGTATAGGGTACTGATGAGTCTGGGAATCACAGGGTGTATAGTGTGGGGTATTTTGCAATAATTAAAAATGGCGTAATTTAACCGAATTTGACAGAATTGTCGCAAATTATCATCATTGACACATTTAGAGAATTTGACAAAATTCTGTTAATTTTCTAAGAATTTAGACAGAAGTTCACAGAATATTCCAAAAACGGCGCTGTTTTGCTTAAAATATTTATGTCAGAGGCATCTCAAGGAATATAACCCGCTGTCGGGGAATAGAACTGCCGCTCCTTTGGTCATCTGATTTGCAATTAAAATTTGGTTTATATTAAAACTGATTTACACTTTCTTTACATTAAGAACTAATGAATCAAACATAAAAACAACAATTATTGCCTGAATTTTAATTTACATTTTGAATGCTTTTTGTAATAAATTCAATACTACCAGATTCAAATGAAAGTAGCAGGGGTAAGAATGTCTTCTCCCAAAAATAATAGTATTTTCTATGGGATTTAGGAAAAGACATTCCTACCCCTGCTACTTTCATTTGAATCTGGCTGTACTCCTGTAGTAAATGATTCGTTATTTAAAATTACATTTGAATTAAAATTTATTATTAAATCTTAAATAAAATGAATTGCAATGAATAACACATTATTTTCGAGAAGAAAAAATCAAAATAATATACAATGACTTATAAATTGTGATTAAAAGTTAATTACAATTAGAATAAAAAAACACTTCTTTCATTTAAAATTCAAAATGTATTTTATTATTACATATAAATTGATGACTCGTTTTATAAAGAGAAGGGATTAATAGTATTCAACGTTTTTGTTAATTAATTAATAGAAATTGTTTACAAATAACTAATTATTTATAATATTTATATATAAATTGTTACAAATAATATATAATTTACAAAATAAAAACACAAAATAATATTTTCTTCGGATAAGAAAATTGTTTGTTGGCCTCAGAATTGATTAAAAAACTTTTCTATTAGTTTTTTCAATATAATCACTGATTATTCATAAATATTTGTTAGTATTGAGTCAATAGATTTGGTTTCTTATATATAAACTAAAAAAATTGTTTTTCTGCTTATAATTCAAGAAAATTATATGAATTAATAAAAAAAAGCAAAAATTGTGTTGAAATAAAAAACTAACGAAAAGATTTAAATATTTTTACATAAGCTTTGCATCAAATAAAGACACTTATCATCAAATGTCAACTTGTTTTCTTCTCAATTGACGTCAAGAAAAAAAAATTAAACTTAAAATAAAAATTTTTTTATAAACAATTTAAATGATTTCCTAAATTCAATGATTAGTTTTCAATCAAAAAACTAAAGCTCGAAAAACATTATTCAAAAATAATAATGAATTTTATAATAAATATTGAATTAATAAATTCACACAATTTTCTTTTTGATTGAATTCAATTAAAAAACATAAAATGTTTGACAAATATTCTGTTGGTTTTGTTCAATAAAAAGGAAATATTCTTATTATTGAATGCATTGTTAAAGTGAATAATATCTACAGTAAAGATATGAATGATTGTAAAGGGAGGAGAGGGAGAGGGGGAGAGAGAGAGAAGGCATAAGACTCTTGTGCTAAGAGTTGATGTGAAATACGATATTTTAAAAAATAAGTCCAAACTTATTGTCAGGTATTGAGTGTTCAGTCAATAAGAATAAGAGAAATAAAGTAATCAAAACATTTCGACGAAAGGGCCGGGAAATAGTCCCGTCTTTCCAGTCCTCTGCAGCGTTCCCTTAAACCACCCGTCCTCCCGCTTCTTATGGACGTAAACAATGTCTCCGACTTGTAATTCGAGTTCGTATTCACTGTTTGGCGGATAAGGCACTACACACCTGAACCTCTCCCGGACTAATGGCGGGGCTATGGGTTGTGTCGGTTGTGGAGATTCTTTGGTCGAACTCTTCGCCATTCGGTTCTTAATTACCTAAACATTCAAAACAAAACCAAAAAATGATTGAATTTAAAGCGATATAACAATAAAATTATTAAAAACTACTTTTGAAAATAAAATTTTAAAAGTAATTCAATTATTTTGTAGGAATGGTTTGGGTTTATAGTCAGTGCCTATACAGTGGAGCACATAATATCGATTCTTTAAGCTCAGGTAATACTTAGTTCATAGCTGTGGCCATCCCTACAAAAAGGTTACAATAGATTCAAAATTATCAAGACTTACAGTATTTGAGTCATCAAAAGACGACTGTTTCTTATGAGAGCCCAAATCAGTCAATGACTCGTTAGGACAACTGCCGGAGCGGATATGTATCGGCGCTAAACTGTTGGGCGAAGTGTCGACAAACGATGGATTATCGCAGGAAAAGCTATTGTTATGGCTATTGTTGTGATTGTTATTATTGTTGTTATTGTTATTGATTTGATGTTTGCGTTTAGGCTTCGAAGACGTGAATCGTTTAATGAAATTTGATTTCTCTTTAGATTTCGATTCTTTCCGATCGGTTGGGGGTCTATGACTGGTCGGAGTCATTGTAGAGCCCGAGGAGACCATCGATACATTGGGCGGTGGAGTGATTGCAGTGACTGCCGAATGCATGGACACAGTGTTGGACACCATTGACACTGTATTTCTTGTGGCCGCGACTTTTGGCTGATGCCACTGAGTACTGGTAGGGGTAGAGGTGGGCATAGAATATATTAATAATTTAAATTTAAATTAAGAAAAATTATCAAAAAAAAGAAAAAATAAATCAAAAGCTTTGGGCTATAAATAAATTGGAAAATAAATCGATAAATCCATTGAGAAATTGTGGGTTTTTTATAAAATTAAAAATTTGAATATTAATTAATAATAAATAATTAGTTAAAGAAAATCTAGAAAAGTCTCTCACAGTCTCTCTGCTAATGATTTTGATTGACTTTAATAATAATAATTCAAAATTGAGTCCTAAAGTCTACAATTGTATAGAAAATTAAGCTTAAATTTGATGCTTAAAAGTGAATAATAACTTATTTTATTACTATTCGGTGTAAAACACGAAATATTGCTTTAGAACTCAATTTATGAATAGATTAGAGTTTTTCCTATTTTAATAGAGAGACAGAGAATGTCTGTCGAAATGAATGTCTACTCCAAAGTACATTTAAATAATGATTCACTCATTTGAATATTAAGTTATATAACAACACAAAAACCTAAAAACTAATACTCGAATAGAGAAGTAAACGATTATTACCGGAACTGCGAGTTCAGGGCTTTTCAATGAAAACACTAGTCATTACTACATCGCCTCTCAAACCCAATCATTAGATGTAATAAAAAATACATCAATTAATACCGAAGTTGTGTTGAAAATCTCAATCATTAGCAGAACATTATTCTGAGATAATCACTGAGTTTTTAGCGATTCAGTGCTCTAACTATTTTTTTGCTGGACTCAAATTCATTATTCAAATTAGAATATCGTTTTCAACTGAAATGAGAGCTTTATTTTCGCATAGCTTTTAAAGATCCGAATTCACTATTAATTAATTATTTTTGATTAATAGTCTTAAAGTCCTTTCCATAAACTAAGTTATAGACAGTGAGAGAAAGAAAGAGGTTATGAATCATAACTTAATTAAATAATTATATGAAAAATGTCTTTTGAATTAGAATTTTAAAATAGAAATCGCTTTTAAATAATACTAATAATAGAGTTTACAAATGATTTATTGAAATTAGTTTTTTTAATTCTTTCCGTCAAAAACTAAATTTCAAAATTTAATTAAATTCTTAAAAATTGATTTTACCTTTGATTGAGCGATGACTGAGAGGCCGATTGGGGTTTCGATATAAGTAGGGATTGATTGAGTGCGAGAGCCAATTGAGTCTGAGGTGAATTCGGGTCGTCATTGGGTTTAGTATTAGGCACTAAAATACTACTCAAAGGACGTGAAGGTCTCTGAGAGGGCGGGGGCGGCGGCACTAGAGATGATAAGTTGCGTGAAATGTCGTAAAAGGGTTGACCCGAGGGTCGGGGTCTCGCATAGACTATTGCATTGTCACTGTTGGCAGTGGTGTTGGACTGAGTTGTGTTCAGATTAGCGCTCGAATCGCTTGGCGTCGCAGTTGTCGAGAGACTGATTGAGGGCTTGGCCTGAATTATAGGCTTAGGCTTTGGAATCGGCGGCTCTTTTCCTAATTGAGTGCTTTGTTGTAATGGTTTGGCATTTAATCGGGACTGAGATGTGGTGGTGATGTTGACCGGACAGGGATATGGAGTCAGTGATGGCGATGACCTGAATTGGAAGACAACATACAATTAGTCAAAGCTATGGTTCCGAGTAATGGGAAAACAACAGTAAAATAGTGTCAAAGACTTGAAGCAAAAAATGAGTTTATGTTAAGAGAAAAGCAAAAAATAATATATTTTCGGATAAAAAAGAAATTAATAGAAAAACTATTTTGGAAACGAAAAAGCAATAAAAGGATGCAATACTTGGCTAAATGCACATAATTGCCAGGGAATACACCCGAAGATCCGTTACGCACAGCGACTCCTTTATACCATCCGTCGTGACATTTCTCACTCACCCAATAGAGCTCCTCTTTTTTGAGCTCTAATTCATCTAATTTTTGTGGCCTATAGTTATAGTCCGCGACATAACTGACAGAAACGACAAAACAAAGTACAATAAATGTTAGAGAATTGGAATCAAATTATAGGTATTGTTAGACAAACAACAGCTTAAGTGCTAAAAAAATTAGAGTTACTATAACTTAATTGTCAACTAATCTAAAGCCGACATACAATTCAAGTGCACATAAACTTATATATAATGGGATTATATCTTATGTCTAATCAAATAAGACTTACAGAACGGGTAAAGTGTTTTCATTAGTGAGAGGACTACTGGTGTTTTGCAGATCATTATTATTAGTGTTCTGTTCTCTTAAACTCTTGCGAATGACAGCAGTTCTCGCAAACTGTTGTGACCACTCGTTTCGGTCCTCTTCTTCGGCACAACTGTTCAACATTTCCATCGAATGTCTCAACTGTTGGCTCCCATTAGAGTCCACTTGTGATTGAGATCTTTGATATAAGGGTGCCATCCCTGGCGGCGACACAGAGACTGTGCACATGGAGTGTCGCTTTTGATTAATACCATTATTGCTATTGTTTTCAGCAGTTCTTTGAGACGAATTGACTGAACCTGAGGACGAGGGCTGTTCTGTTGTCGGCAGCGGTACTACTGTTGGCGAAACACTTGATATTAATGTCGTCGACTGTATTACTGGACCAGAAACTGATGACAACAAACAAAAAGTCTTAATTAATTCTAATTTGTTTTATTCGAGTCTTAAATCAAAACTAATTGTTATTTTGTTAGCGAATGAAAGGGCAGTCAAACTGAATGGAAATAGGCTTCGGATGTGTTGGGAATGAGAGGGAAAGATATGGCAATCGATTGAGTTCTAGAGTTTGAGGTCAGATATGTTTCAACTGATTTATGGCCACATCTGTGTTCGCACATTCTTATCACTGCTCAGAGATTTAGTTTTGTGTCATTGGGTTTAAAATATTTGGCTAAAAATCACTAAAATTCTCAAATAATTTATAATATTTGAGTGCGATTTAAACCAAATTACTTCTTATGACAAACGCAATTGAAATCTAAACAAAAAACTAGAGATTTTATATTAAGACTGATTTGAGAAATGTTTTCCCATTTGGTCTCTATTTTGTGGTTAAAGCCCTTCGAAAATCATTTCATTAAAATAAATCTTTATTTTTTGGGCCATTTATTTGACGGATTGACTACAGAGTCGAATGAGTGATAAATATAAATAAAACTAAAACGAGAACTCCGTTTCCGATATAAATAAAGGGCTAAAAAGCCATTAGTCGTCAAAAAAAGTTCTTCTTTTAGTTTTTTAAGCGAATCTAATGCTCGAAAACTACAGGAAATGAGTGAATGTTTTCGATTGAAGACTCGCTTATTTGCGAACAAAATAATAGGAAAAAAGTCCCAAAGAATGATTGAACTATAGAATAGTGGACTAACCGGTGACCGGCAGTACTGAAACTACTGGACTATTTGTCACTTTAGAGGATGAAGTATTAGAGTTGGGAAGAGAAGAGAGGACTGATTGCGGACTATTTGCCACCGAATGACTCAGCGATGATTGACTTGTTTTCGACGACTCATTGCTCGCACCGGTAGTAGTGGTTGTGTTGGCAGTGATTTGCGCCGACAGTAATGTACCCGAAGTTGTCGGCTCTGGCGATGCAGTGATGGGCGCCGGCGGTGCACAACGGGATGGAGTGTTTGTGTTAATTGAGGCCAATTTCATCAGTGCTTTGGCCGATGTGTTCATCTCAACAAAACTGATGGGAAATATACCGATTCTGTCCATTAGCTTCCCTTCGGCCCAATTCTCGTCCACTCGACGGATGACTGTTATCACATCTGATTTGGCGAACGATAAACAGTCCTTTTCCTCCACATCTGTCACTCGGAAGTCATAGAGTGCCTGAAAATTATTAGTATTTCTTTTAAATTATTTCTCATTTCAGTTATTTATTTGTCTTTTGGCCCAAACTTATCAGAAGAAAAACTTCGGCAAAAAGAAAAAACAAGAATTCCGTTCCCAAAGAACATAGAAGTGTATAGTCAGTAGTGTTTTGTATGACATTTAAACTATAGAATAGTTTATATCAAAAGGTTTTGTCAAATAAATCCACTAAACATTTGACAATAAGTATGGTTTAAAACCTGATTTACAGTTGATTAACGTATAAAACATTAGATTTGTTTGCATTCCATACGCATTTCATAACTTCATACTATTCTTAACTATTTTGTAGTGAACTTTGCTTTTTATAATGAAAGCTATTTATAGATCTAAAAAATATTATTTTTATATTCAATAGAACTTAACTATATATTAGTGAAGCAAAGAATTGGATATATTTTCCTAAACTTGACACAAAAAACAAAACAAAATTTAATTCAGAGAATGATTGATATATTTTGTGAATATAATAGAAAAGAAAAGAAAAATTTCTTTCGTTTCAATATTTGTTTGATAGCTATGAATGATATTAACCTTAATTTACAAAACAGAATCAAAACCAAAAGAAGAATGAAAAAAAAGTTTTAAATTTAAATAAATTAATGCATATTATAGTGAATTAGTCACATATTTTTAATGGATATTTCGTGTCGAGAGCTCTAATAATTTCCAATTTATATTAACAATCCTTTAGATTAGTTGTAAATATTTATATATTAATCGAGAAATTAGTTGCAAAACAATTAACAAAAATAATCATTAAAGCGATGGTGAATTCTGTTTTGAATATTCAAATATTTGTAATTAAATACTAAATTATTTGTTTTTGTTGCTCTTTATGTAAATAAGAAGAGATTCAATAAAATAAATGAATGGATTTATAAGAAAATAAAATAAAATAAAGAAAATCGAGAATTAATTTACAGAAAATACTATTCAACTCGTGTTCTGTTTTCGTGTGATATAAGTTTGCATTGAATGATGGCTTTGATTGAAAAGTAATATTAAAATTATTTAAGATATTTCAACCCTAAACTACTGGTTAAATAAGTTTATTTTCTAATTTAAAGGAACAATTTCTGCATGGGTGGGCAAAGTATACAAAGTTAGGGGCAGAAGGATACGCATTTTAATTTATCATGTCTATTTCTACCCAATTTACACATCATCTGATAATTTAATAAACTAGCATTGCTAACAATATAAACAAATTCAATTGAGTTTTACAGAATTTGATACAATAATATTCTGAGTTTGGGGGAAATCTTCCTTCGCTCATTTTCAGAAGTCTTAGTATTCAACAATATGTACTTGTAAACTTTTAAAATCAGAGAAGATATAATACAAGTGGAATTTTTTCAAATCTTTAACTCTCTGGCCATCACTGATTGTATGATATGTGTGTTCAGCATATCATACAATCAAATGAATACGAATTTTTAAGGACTATTTGATTCAAATACTGGTAATTCAAATTCAAGTTTATATAATATATAATAAAAAGCAAAACAACTAAAAATAAAATAAAATAAAGTTTCGAAAAATAAAATAACAAAAAATAATTTTAAGCGCAGAGTCATAGATAACAACCGAAGAATTCATTAAAAACGAAGTTCACATTCAGTGCGAATGGTATGCGAATGAAGTCATTGAAACTTAATCCACGAAAAGGCGCACAAAAACAAATCGACAAATAAAAAGTGAATATAAAAAACCAGAGATAAGAGAGGGGAAAGTCTACTACTATTGTGAGGCAATTTGGAAGAAAACATTTGGAAATTACTATTAATACCTGTTTTGGATAAAAATAGAGATTCTGTTAGAAATGAGAAAAACTGAATGCAAAACGATTTGTATTTCTCTCAGCTTTTGATGCTATCATTAAAGGCAACAAAAAAGAGAAGAAATAACTTAAATATAAAAAGCTGTCGACTATTATATTAAATATTATTATAAATCGACAAATATATTAGTCAACAGATAATGAGTCAAAAAGTGCCGAAACATTAATCGTCGGGAAAGGTATGAGAAAAGAATGATATAATAATTGTATAGAAAAAAGCAATAATAATAATAATAATATAAAAAAGGAGAAAAACAATTACTTTGCATTGTGGGGGCAGTGGTGAGGGGGGCGGGAGGAGCACCTGGACATAGCTGGCCGGCAGGAACCCAGACTTGCCGTTGAGCTCTCCGTGAAACCAATTTTGATCAATTCGTTTCCGTAATATAATTAGGTCTCCCTTTTTGAACGATAGATCACTGGAATAGAGGAATAATAATAATTAATTACCGTTTTTTAGTAAAAATGAATTCAGAATTATATTATTTTTCTTTATTGTATTCGCAATTGAAAAAAATGAGTCTATTATTCAGTTAATTATTATTCAGTTATATATGACGTGAAGTCCTATTGTTTTTATTATTTAATATTTATTCCTAAAAACAGATTTAAGTCATTGACATTCAAACAATGCATTAATAGAGAGATAGAGAGGACAGCACAGGAAGACAAACAAAACAATTTGTAATATTCAATGGCATAACACATGTGTGTGAGCGTAGAGACAGGGGTTGGCATTAAATTCGTGAGAATTAATTTTTTTCTGACATTTAAAAATAATATTCTCTTATTATTAACTCTTAATATGAGTTATACTGTCGTCGAAATTATACAACACTTGTAGTACTGGTTATAGTGTTAAAGAAGAGAAGAGGAGAGGAGAGGAATGAGAAATACTATTAATTACACTAAATATTCGCTACAATGAAAGGGAAAAATTTATTTATAAATTCAGTATTTTTTCTCTCTTTCTGTGGACAAGAATTTGAATAAATTCTGTGATAAGAAGAACCAATGGGTTCAACGACTCGTCTGAGTGAAGCAAAAAAGGATAGTGTGTTTTGGATTTGCAAAAGAGACGAATCGCTTATCAGAAAACTTCAAAACTAATAAGAATTTCTGAAATATAAAAAAATCCTTTTAAGTCTTAATAACTGTTTATTTATTCCAACGAATTATTCTACTGTTTTAGGGTTGGGTTAGAATCCATTGTTGTATATAATGCTTAAACATAAAAAAATTGCTTTAATTTATTTACTTATTTGTTGCTAAAAGTT
This sequence comes from Liacarus xylariae, assembly GCA_034693365.1. NCBI lineage: Eukaryota > Metazoa > Arthropoda > Arachnida > Sarcoptiformes > Liacaridae > Liacarus > Liacarus xylariae. The sequence continues at coordinate 13,049 of JAQFXN010001548.1, forward strand.
AATGATTTTAATGGAATTTAAGAGAAAAAAATTAAATTAAAATTAAATCTCATTTCTGATTCTCAAATACAATACAAACAAAAATTGAGTATTTGTTCCCTAATTTGTCGAACAATAACAGGTCTGTTATTATATGTTAAACAACACACCAAACGAATTGTCAGTTTTTTAAACATTATTTGGTTTTTGAAATAATTGCCTGAATTTCTTGTGGGAGATATTGAACTTTGAAATTATAAACGCCTTTAATCTGTATTTGTTGAACAGTTTTTTTGTGCGAACACGACATGAATTCAATTTGAATATTAATAGGAAAGGCATTGGCAAAGGAATGAGTAGAGGAAAGGAAGGGGAGAGTGAGAGAGAGAGAGAGAGAGAGAGAGAGAGAGAGAGAGAGAGAGAGAGAGACTGTTTTTTAACTCCATTTATGTAATCAATCACTTGAAAAATGTAACCCAAAGTTTGGAAGGATTTCCGTTAAGGAAATAAAATCAAATTAGAATTTTGTTAAATTAGAGTTTAATCAAAATATATTTCCCAAAACATAATCAATGAATATTCAAATGAATATTTTCAGCAAAATTATTGAAATATAGTAAAAGTGTTTTTTTTTATTTAATTTCGAAAAGAAAATTGAACTCAAAATTAGAGTAATTTTAAATATGTTATCAATTTCTAAATCAATTTAAGGCTATCGACGAGAAAAAGGGAGAAAAACAACTGAAAGACTATAAAAATTTAATTATATAAAGATAAATGTTATACGAAGTTAAAATCGCAATAAATGTGAATAATTTTGAGACAAAAAATAAAAACAAAAATCAAGAGAAAAAAACCATTTCTTCGAAATATAAGTTTACAAAAATCAAAATATCGAAAAAAAACCGTTTTTGAAATATTGAATTAATAACTTGTAATTTATAGATAAGAAAAAGTGAGAGAAAAATATTTTAAGAGAAGAAAAAAATAGAGAAAGAAATAACTTTCTTATATGAGTTCATAAGTTCTCATAAGAGACGAGAGCAGACACTAAGCAGTGGTAAATAAAATGTTTTAAAAAATCGCATAAAAATTCTTAACTCAAATATAAATTAAGAAAAAGAATATAATTATTCTCTAATAAAACATAATTATTATTATTGATTGGGTTATAAACAAGAATTTATTTTTTCTAATAGAAAATCAATCAATTCGTGTCTCGAATGATATGAAACGGCTTTCAATTGAATTGATATTTAAATTTTAAAATAAAGAAAATTCTATTTATATTCAAATTGTTTTTTAAAGAAAATAAAAAAACATAACAAAAATTGATTGATTGACAAACAGAATACAAAAAAAAATCGTGAATTTCTTAATAAATGAATTCTGTATTGAAATCAATTTCTTGTTTTCTTTTTGCTATTTTTTGTTTAAAAATATAAATCATTTTTCAAACACTAATCTTCGGAAACTATTTTTCAAATCAACGAAAAAATAAAATAAAAATTATTCAAAAAAGATTTTGTGAAAAAATAGAGAGAGCCTATGGGTGAGTGTGTGATAGACCTATGGAGGAGAGGGTTATCGGAGAGAATGAAGAGATTTTTTGTCTTCGATTAAAACTAAAACCTAATCTAAAATACTTAGAGTTAAAGTGCAAAACGGGTTTTCTCACTGCAATTGATATAATATTTGGAAGAGTAAGCAGTCATTAGACCAGTGCATTCCAGACTATTTTTTGAGATGGTTTTCCAATTTCGATATGCAGACTCAACTCAACATTTGTCGATTCCGTGTATACAACATATGTGCATTGGGGAGAAGAAAGGAAGTATGATTAAGACTGTAAAGCATTAACTCCTATGTATTGTGTTAGTTATTAACATTTAAACTATTATGAAATGAG
>JAQFXN010001549.1:0-14903 GCA_034693365.1 Liacarus xylariae
TTATTGATTAACAATATATGGACAAGTGAAAACAGGATGGATATCGTGTCCAATTTAAAATAATCCGCGACTGTATATACAGTATATATATATTCTTGTATTTAAGTAAAGAATAACAAATGTGTCAAAAAACACGGCTTTCATATCGATTCCATTCGTTAATAAATCTTTTGCTTAATATTTATTCATTTTTAAATATTATTTAAATAAGTAATTGATTTTTATTGTCAGAAAAAATAATATAATAATCATAAGAAACTATAATTTTTTCGAAATCTAATGACATTTGAAATGATTTTTCTTTATTTATATAATGTTATATTGATTTTTAATATTTCATGGCTTTAATAGTCTCTCATTTTATTATCACTTTATTGTATTCTTTCAGTTTTGAATCAGATCTGAAGAAAAAGTTTCATTTCTTTGGATTCAATGAAAATGGAATAAAAACCGATATAAATAGTGACCTAAAAAACTATTCTAATACTCTGTATATACTGTATATTCTTATATTATTCTAAAGTATAGTCCTGTTATTCTTCTGAAATAAAGCCAATATTATATTCACTTTCGGTGTCCAATAGTTATTGAATTTCTAAGCGATTCCATTCAGCATTAAATCCTAATTTTATTGAAATTTTCTGAAAAAATCCCAAAGCTTTGGCAACAATATTGGGTAATGAGAATTCAATTTTAGACCTATTTCTATAGTAAGAGAATTGTTTTTTGATGTCAGTTCAAAAGAGTGTATGGCTTTAAACGCAAAGAATGACCAAAAGAGAAGTGAATTTTCTTATATTAAGTCCAACGCAAAGTAAGAGTCAATATTCGATATATGACTAGTGATTGATTGTCGAGAGCCAGTGCTGACATAAATCTCAACAATATATCACTTGTGTTCGTGCTGTGGACGTGGATGTGGTGTAACATAATATTTATATCGATAACTATTGTGAAATTGAAACGACAGCAAAGTTTCCTTTGCATAACAAGTCTATTTGAAATTTCATAATAAGATTAAAACAATTGTTTAACACAAGTAGACAGAGATGACCATTGAATTAGAGAACTGGGAGGAGAATGTTTGAGCTTTGAAAACTGACGGCCACAGACAGTTAATTGAATTCTTTTTATAATAAACGATTTGCATAGAGATTGTGAATAATCAGACTTCCAGTGAAGTAAAAGATGTTTTGTATCTTTAAATCTACAAAATTTTAAAATCCCACCAAAAAATCTAAATATAAACATAAACTTCAAAAGCTCTGGGCTTAATTCTACTGTCATTTTCTATTAATCTTCACTTTACCACTCCTACAACAAAATAATTCTGTTGTCATTTGATATAAATATTCAAATATTGAAATAATTATATAAAAATGATATATTTTTCATAAGCAAACACTTGAACTCATATTTTCTTTTATATGATTTTTTATTTGGATTACATAACGATATTCTGGAATAATGACAAAAAAGCCATTCAAGTATTTTGTTAGCACTGTTATGATGAAACAGGCCATAATGTGAAATCTTCATCATTCAAAATATGACAGCATTGAGTGCTTTGAACAGAATCTGATTGAATGATTGGACATTTGATAATCCATAACAATATGATTGTATATTGATTTTCATTTTAAGCAAACGATTCATTTGAAAATTCAATTAAATATTTTTACTCTAAATTAATATTTTAATTGAAATGTTATTTTAATCATAAAAAAGTTTGACAAATTAATAAATTCAGATTATCATTATTTTAAATTTAAGTAATAAAAATTAATAAGTTAGTTTTTTAGTTTTGAAAATTAATTTTGAAAAGATTTCAATTAAAAAAAGTTAAATAAATTAAAAGATTAATATTATTAATATACTGTATATAAATTATAATTAATTACCAGTAATTCATTAACACTTAAATATCTAATACCGGTTAATTTTTTTTTTGCTGAAAATTAATTTAAATAAAATAAATAATTTATAATTGATACTTTTCGACCAATTAATTGAATTCATATACAATTTTAGGATAATGTGAGAATTTAATTGAAAATTGTTACTAATAATAAGTTATTTTAAATCAATTAGTATTTATAGCGATTGCAAACTATAATTTTAGGTCAAGTGATCAGAAGTATATTCAATATTCATGATTAGAGCATTCAAATATATTTATTTATTATGTGGTTTATATTCTCTGAAATATTGATTAAAAAACTCAAAAATATTTAATAATATTTGTTTATAAAATCGCAGAATTTTGTCAAATTTTGTACAAAAATACAAAGAAATAGTATTATAAGTTATTTCAAGTAAACTCCATGATAGGGGTAGTCTAAGTTTTCCGAAATAGCGGGATAATGTGTGATAAAATTTGCTCTAAATTCCAAGTGAGTATAAAATGAAATTGCACAAGGGGGAATTTGGCTCAAAAAGTTTGAAAATGTCAATTATTCGATACAGTAGGTATTTTAGTTGTACATCTGCTCTTATAAAATTAGAGATGGTAAATGGGGGTATAATACCCCCTTTCTCAAAATGACCAAAATACCCCCATTTGGTGAAGAACAAACAATGGTGGCAATTTTGAGGTACCCCATCTAAATATTGTGAAGTTTCTGGTAAATTACTCCATTTTTAATCAAATTCTGCAAGAACTTAACGTTTGCAAAATACCCCACCATTTACTTCCCCCTCTGTGATTTTGAGCCTCTTACCAGTACATTTTCCCTTGACTTTTCGACCTTTGCGCATACCTTCTTAAAATTAATAATAAAGTAATAATTTAATTTAACCATGATATAATATAAAGAGTGTATAATATAAAAACACTTCTGAAAATTTAAGTATAATATAACCTCAAATTCGAAAAACTTCTCTGGAACTTAAAGTTGGCAATCGAAACCAGTTATATCTTAATGAGTTATTTAGTTATCAAAATGTATCTAGCTTTCGATAATTTAGTAAATCAATTATTGCTAAATATTTCATCAATATTTATCTTTGAATTTTTAACTGATTTTGTATACTAATTAACTACATTTACATTGAAATATTTAAATTACATGATATATTGACTAAAAATTCAAAATATTTAACAAACCTTTAATATTGATTTATATTTGTCTATTGATTTATAACTTTTGTCAAAATTACCCTTACTTTATGATTCGTAAAGAAATCGAAACCTTTTCCGATATCTCTTTTCGATAAAATATTGATTTATGTAATTATGAATGTCAATTCATGATAAATAATTTCCTTATAATAATGTAATTTTAAGTTTTAAACTATCTCTCATTTAATTATGCCAGAGATGTGCCAGGATAGGGGAAGGTCCAGCCCGGAATACCCCCTGACGTTTTGGCCGGATACCTCTATACCCAATTCATTAAACAGAAGAAGGAAAAATGTACTTGTAACTTAAATAATAATTAATTATATCTTCTGAGATACATTAATTTTTATTAAATTTATTATTAATATTTGGTCGATATTATTTTTGGTCAAAGTGTAAGGTTAAACTTTAAAAATATTATATGGCCTGAATAAATAAATGAAAGTTATTATATAATAGCATATCTTCAGGCAATATATTTTGATAAAATCAACTATTCAATGAAAAAATAGTTTGTTAAATGTGTGAATAATTTACATAATTATTTCAACGTCTAATTAATAACTTGATCAATTTTTTAAATATTTCTTTGTTATTTCAATTGGTAGGTGATTTATAAATTCTATTTGTTGTCTATATTTCAATATCAAAACTTTTGATTCAAAAGATATAATATTTATTGAATTAAGTTTTAATGGAATCTATAAACAGATCTAATGATTAGATATAATTAAAATTTTGCCAAATAATCAAATGATAAACGATTTGTTCAAACATTTAAGGACAATATATTAATCATTAAATCCATTAAATTATGTTAAAATAAACATTAATTAATCACAATTAAGTGAAATAATATAATGAGAAGCGATAAAAAATAGCGTATTTCAGGTCTAAAAATAAATTCAGGAAATTATTATATATAAAGTTATACATATGTATTATAGAATATTATAGATTAAAGTTATGTATCATTTCTTCAAAATCTGGACTATTTTTTTATCATTGAATGGTTTGAAATTCAAGTGGAGATAAACTTTTTGCCATCAAAATAATGGACTTAGAATTTATTGATAACATTTTCTGATAGTTTGTGGTAAAAATTTTATTATATAAGCCTTTTTGAAATGCTTTTCCTTCTAAAAGAACAGCGAAAGTCGATTTAGAAAACTGATGTATAGAATGTTAAAGAGTGGTGGATATGAAAAAACTTTAAGTGGCTTTCAAGTGGTCGTTAAAAATTATTTCACAGTTTAAGTCAAATTAACACTTAATTAAACTTTCGCGGAGTGATTGTCACTAATTTGCTTATTTAGTGTTTTGTTATTTAATCAATTCTTCTCTAGTCTTGATGTTGTTTTTAAGAGACGGCAGGGATGTTATCGAAAATGGTTGCTTGACCAAATTATTTAGATTCTGGACAAAACTAATTTTAAACAATTCGGGAAAATAATGGCTAAAAAAGAAGTCATTAATTAGAAATCAGTAAATTTATAGTTTTTTGGAGAGAACCTAGAGGATCTAGAAGAGGGTAAAATGGCGAATGTTTCCAATTTTTGGATAGGACAGCTTCTAGGTAATTCAAAAAGTCTCTTTTTAAGACCAATATGTAATAAACATGTTTTCAACGCTGAAAATTAGATTATTTGTGCTTATTTTAAAATAGAAAACCCATTAAAAACATTTAAATATTGCTAAAAATTGGTGTATTATAGTTTTTTTAGTTTGTAATACAAAACGCATTGAAAACATTGAAATATTACTAATTTGAAATTAATTTTACAAAATATTTTGAAAATTGCACCGTTACCTAAAATTTGTTTAGGGGGTAACTGACTGTTTATGGGGTGATCTCCTGCGGAGATCCTATAGGGGTACCTGACAAAAACGCTAGGAGGATTATTGCAGGCTGGACCTCCTTCCACATCTCTGTATTCTAGATAATCTTGAACACTGACTAACACAAACTCATAGATTTCCATAGACTTCAATCGAGTTTGTGTTATAACTCGGAATACCCCACCCTCGCATTTTGGCCGAATACCCCTATAGATTGCCTTCCAAGTATCCCCATAGCAAATTTCAGGATACTCATGTGTAAAACGATTACAAAAAAATCTAATAATATAAGATCGATTGAAGTTTTAAAAACTTTCACACATTTTATTTATTAAATTATAACAGAATTCTGTCGAAAACAAATGCGATTCTATAGTCAATAATAGTATTGCATAAACCTATAGAATGAAAGTCTAAATTAGAAAATAATAACTAAAGCAATAATCAATAGTTTTGTTTCATAAACTTTAACTCTAATCAAAAATAAAGTTCAATAACTTTTCTGAGAGAAAAAGAGTTTATAGTCGGCAGAAGATGAAGAAAAATGTTAACTCAAAGATGTTATCGTTGGGGCGATTGAAAAATGACTTGAATTTAAATAAAAAAATTTGCTATAAATCAATAGAAATAAAAAAAAGTTATGCCAACTCTATGTTTGTGTATAGAAGTGTATATTAAAAAGAAGGGAATATTCTTTAATAACTTTTGTAGAATCAAATTGAATTTCATTTAAAAAGCAATTATTAATACTTAACTTTCAAAGAGTTAGAAATGAGAAATAAATATAAGAAATTATGGTCAAATGTCAAATACAATATTGTTAACTAATGATAGCTTATGTTGTCTGTGATTAAAGATTTTCGATTAAATGCCTCTTTAAGTCTTCCAACACTTTCGCTGTTAGTCATTGACCTCAGGAACAGATTAATTCTCGGCCTTAAAGCCAATTCACCAAAACGTGTGATTCTTGTTATCGTTTAAGGATTTAATTTAGTTTTTACTTAAATGTTTCAGACATAATGTAAAGCAATAATTTTGATCATTAAAACAATTGGCAATTTTATACTTATAATACCTAATGATTTACAGACAGAATCTCAAATGAACTGCAGATTAAATTGAATTCTTTTGGAAATTAATTCCCAGTAATTCATTCAATTGGAGTAATAGTTATGCAAAATATACTCCAAATATCGTTAAAACTTTATATTTCTGTTTAAACTGATACTACTTTATTTGAATTTGTTTTGTTTAGAGATATTTTGTGGGAAATTTCGTTTCATTTCAAATCTGTTTTGTTAACTGAATTCTAATCTTAAGCTTTTTTTCTCAAACCCATTGCTCGCAGAAATCTATTTGAATATTTAGTTTCTGTAGTTTATAGTCTTAAATAGTTTTTTTTATTTTTGAAAGTATTTTTAAAATCTCTCTGAGAATAAGTTTTAACATTTAATTAAAAATTAAATTTTTCAAAAAATAAAATTCATTTATTATATCATTAATAGGGAATAATTATCTATAATTTATGACAAATTTATTATTTTTCAATTGATACTTAATCTAAAGACTGGAATTTTATTCATTTATTTATTTTTATTAAATAAATATCAGATCAAACATAAGTACTTTACATAAGATTTAAATAATCTGTAAAACAGGAAAAGTAAAAAAATTTGATTTAATTATTTAAAAATAAAATCATGAATATTGCAACGCATTAATCATAATAATGCTGTGGACTAGAGATATATATAATTGACTTAAGAATTATAAAATAAAGAATAATAGAACACAAAAATCATAATTAATTCAATAATAGTGTTGTTGAGAAATGAACAAGTTGTGAGTGAAAGGCTCAATTTTTACTTTTTTATATACAACTATACTATCAATCATTATCTAAAAGAAAACTACTTTTCTGTGTTCATAGAAATGGATTTATTTTTATGTTTTATAAAATTTTTGTTATTCAATCGATTGATTTGAGAATTTGAGTTGGAATACACTATAGCCACTTCCATTGTCAAAAGTAGCAAATTTTTTTTCTTGGAGTCTAAAAGAATTTATTGCGGAATATTATAAGTTATAATTTATAGCATAATTTTACTCAGGGGTAGCCAATGTGAGGAGGTTTAGCCTAAATACCCCCCCCCTGAGTTTGAGATTTTGAAAATACTCCCTCCCCCCTAACTTTTTCGCGTCGTATTTTTATTTTTTCCTTACTTTTCCCTGTGCATTTTTCAAATTTTGGAAAAAAGTATATCCCTCCTGACTTTTTGGCAAAACTTCTCAAAATACCCCCCCCCCCTGACTCGGCCGACACTGGCTATTCCTGATTTTACTGTTATATTATCAATCTTATTATAAAACAATTTAGACTTTGCACAATTTTACCAACATATTTCACAACAATTTTGTAAAGCTTAATTTTTACATAATTGTCCAAATTATATTGGAGCAAAGAGAAGAAAGAGTCAACTCTAAATCAGAAGAAAGAGTCTTTCGGCCTTTAATTTTATCTGAAATGTATTATTTATACTTTGAAGATATTTTAAGAAATATAATAAATAATTCTCTATTAATGTAAAGACTAATGCAATTGACTCTACAGTACAATAATAGGGAATCGAGATATCGATCAGACGTTTATTAATATATGTGTTCAAATAAAACAAAGAAATACTCAAGAAGGAATCAACGTAAGATGCGAAATATGCCGCGTGTTATTTTTGTAAGCTTATTTGCTGTGCGCACATACAAAAACAGGGGATTCTCACTAATTGTTAATTTGTAAACAAATAAATAAAATCACTAATACTTCATTGAATTATTTTTTAATTGTTCTTGTTTTAATGAAATGTTCCCTCAAGTTAAGCAAACAAATGCATTATAATATCTAAAACATTCTTTAAAAAGCTTTCAATTTAAATGGAAATATTCTTTCACATATATGCGAACAAATATAATAAATTTCTGATACTTTTATTCAATGCAATAATCTATTGATCAGAAATTTTCTGAAAAAGTATCGTGTGTAACGCCCTATTGTTGAACAAAAGTATTGTAGAGAATATATGGGAGACAAAAATAATCTAGTCAATAATAAATTAATAAAATAAAGATAAAATAAAGATTTAATCAATTTTTTTGTTGGAATTGCAATTGTATTTGGAGGTTAAGGAGTACGGGGATGAACACTAACCGGGGGGGGGGGGGTCGCACTAGTATATCTTATATAAAAGCAAATAAACATTAAAACAGAGAGAAAAAAGACTGGAATCAAAACATCGTTTTTTATGGTTTTTTTTCCTTTAGTGTTCAGAAACATATTAAAACATTTTTTGCTATAGTTATCTATTTTCTCCTTTTTTATCTCCGAGACATTAAATGTTAAAAACAGAAAAAAATAAATGTATTTTATTTTGTTTTAAAGTTTTTAGATATGATTGAAGGAGAAGAGTGGTTGAGAATGGGATATCAGTTTTTAAGAATAGTACAAAAGAGTATTCGCTTTTATATTTTAATTTTATTTCGCACATTAACAGCACATCATTGGCCACTCTGTGCACTGATATGCTCTCTATGTTATATGTCATTAGAACATTTCGAAAAAGGAGAGAAGATGGAGAGGAGAGGAGAGGAGAGGAGAGGAGAGAGAGTGGAGAGAGAGTGGAGAGAGAATGGAGAGAGAGTGGAGAGAGAGAGAGAGTGGAGAGAGAGTGGAGAGAGAGAGAGAGAGAGAGAGAGAGAGAGAGAGAGAGAGATAGCTTTTTGGCTTCAAATGAATTTTTTACTTTTCCCAATATTTTCACTGATCATCACTTTTAGCAGAGGAGGGGATCACAAAATAATGATTGCCATTAGCAGTAGTGCCACCGCTCTATAACCCAGTACTATATCTGAGCTCTACATCACCAGTCATTAAATGAGGGAATGAATAGAACAAAGTGTTGACTAAAGGAGAAGAGGAAAAGGAGACAAAACTTTATATTTTGTGCTGACATTACTTAAAGACTTGTATTAGTGTTTTAGCACAAGAGAGAGACCGAAAAGAATTGCTTTTATTTTCATTTTATCTATCGTTTGCTCAAACTTTTAATTTAATATAAGAATTCATTTTTTTGTGCACTTATATGGTCCTGTGTTTTGGCCCTGACTTGCGTTCTGCTCTGTAATTAATATAAATTATCACAAAAATATAATAAAATATCAAATTATATCACAGAATGTGATGGTATCTCATAAATGGTAGCATAAGTTTCGCACCGATTAGTGCACTAATCGTTTTTCACTAATCATATCAATAGATACTAATGTTCACATTTAATATATACAATTATCTAATCGGTGCTCAGGGGTGGCCAAAGTAGGTATAAGTAATGAATCAATTCCAATTAATCTCGATTATCTCTTATCCATACTTTAAATTAATGATGGTCTACACTTTTGCAAGTAGCAAGTTTGTTGATTTAAGCCTGTTATTTGTTTTTCCGAAAAAATATCACACCTATTAATTAAAAGAAAATTTTTGAATAAGTTTTTGTAAAAAAGTCACTTTGTAGCTTTAAAATTTTGATAATGCTGCATTTATAATAATGGAAGCATTAATATTTTAATGCAAATTATGTCTTAAAATTTTATATATCTATACTTCTTTGAAATTCTGTAAAATATTTTATTCATCTAAATTCTACAAAATTAAATTCTAGATTATTTGAGAGTACTGAATTAGCATTTTGGATTTTCCCTTGCTCCTCTAAATTTGTCTATTGAATTGTATAATCATTATTGCATTTACAAATAATAAGTTTTTAGCAAGTTCGCTCTCACCTCTGCAGAATTTTGTTTGGTTTTTAAACATAGTTTGCATTTAGAAATAATATTTCTTTAATTTTATCAACAGTCAGAACAACAATTAGAAATTTAAAGAATTTTTTTAAAACTATTCAAAAGTTTTCCTTTTAATGTATAGGTTTTCGAAATATTCTTTGTGTTTTTGAAAAACAAATAACAGAAACTTTACTGAATCAACAATAATTAAATAATTGAAACGAATATTAAAATGTTTATTTTTTAATTTTTATTATACATATTTCGTAATAAATAATCGTTTAATTTAATTGAATGTATAATCAATCAGAAATATAACCTAATTGTGTGTAACAAATAATATTTTCTTATTGATTGATAATAGCCTTAACAATAATAGCCAATGGCTTAGGTATTTTAGTTCAGCACAAATATGAAGAGAGAAGAAAAGAAAAATATAAATTTTCTATACAATGAGATAAGGCATTGAAACATATTTTTATTTACGATATTTATTCCAATCAATAGCTCTGAACAACAGATTTATTTATAATAATAACTATATTTTCTATATATTTGTATATAAGAGCCGATCAACAGAAACCATAAAACGTTTCCTCTGGTATTGTGATTGATGTTCAACAATGCAATTCAGGCATTCATCGAGGAATATATCTATAGAATAGCAATTGATGACCCAATCAGACATCTAAATGGCACAGACATATGGCCAATGACATATGTGTCGGCACAGCTATTGATATGATATTTTTGTAATATTATTTGACTTTTTTTTACTTCTTTTCTAATAAAACTATTTATTCAATCGACAAAAGAAATTATTGTCTCAAAGAATATATACAGAATCAGTGAATCGTTGACGCGATTCTTGGCATACAATGCATAGGAAATTATGTTTAAATTATGTTTTATAGACTTCTTTTTTTTTGCAAAAGTTTAGTGTTTTTTTACGTATTCTTCTTTATTCTGTCGTTTCTTAAAATTGTTTAGAGTTAAAGAATAAGTAGTTGAAGACAATTGTTTAGTAGTAGTGTCTGTCCTCTCCTTTTACTTTAGGTGACGGAACCGATAGTTTTTGTATTACAGTATTTGATAGAATCATAACTTTTAAAACAATTTGTCTTTTGTTTTACTTTTAAGCATATCTTCAATTAATCTATAAATTAGTGATTTGTTTTAAAATATAAATAAAGATTATAACAAATTGTTAGAATATTTTATTTCACAATTCTCATTATATCTTATTTTCATATTTTTCAAATTAATCTTCTTATTTAATTAAATAATAATAAGATCCTATTCTTTATCAAAGGACAGGTAGGTTTTGTACTGCAGGTTGAGTGTCCTATCCGTGTTGGGCCCCTTCAACACGTTCCCGGAATTTATTCTTTTCCCTCAAACCCATTAGTTCTTAAACTATTGAAATATACATTTCGCCCAATAGTTATAATAGAGATGTATAACAAAAATTACATCAATTGATTCAAACAAAACACGACTTTTTTTGATTCGATAAGTCATTGATAACATCGGAATATATTGTAAGAGAAATTAGAGGTAATAAGAGATAAAATTAATGCACAGCTTAAAGAGGGCTAAAAGGGTATAATGCCTTTAAACCGTCAAATTAAAAATATATATTGGAATATAAAGTGTTGAATTTGATGTCTTTATTGCTATTAAATTACAAAATTAATAATTCATTTTGTTTGAGAGCCTGAAAAAGATTATTCAGAAAATAAAATACTATTGAACTCTAAATTAGTGGTAAAGAGTTTTGTTTTATCGATTTAAGACATGATTTGCTTGAAATAGAGTAATTAGAAGAATAAATATATTTCACAAAAGTATTTTATGTGAATGTTTAATCATTCCATTTTAAACTTTTCAGAAAACTAAACAATCTAGTTTTAAAATTGATAAAAATTTTCTTGATTAATAATAATGTTTATTATTACACCTATTCATAGTTTGACGTAGAATGGTCAGAGACAAAAGAAATCATTGAAAGATTTACATTTTAACAACTATCATGTTAGTTAAAATATGGTAATTTTAAGCCAATGTCAAGCTAAAACTCAATTAATAGGGATCAAAGAAACTTATTGGTGGATATTTTAATGGTTAAGAATATTTTGTAGACATTAGCCTAATTTTTTAACATTGGCCATACATGTTAAAAAATAAGACTGGTTGTTATTAACAATACTCAGATCACAATTAACTCCATAAATCTGATTAATATGATAAATAATGACTAGTATTCAATTTTTGCAGCTAGAATCATTAACTGAACTAATTTAATTAAGCTGATTATAGATTTAAATTAAATTTGATATATTAAACAAGACATAAAAGTTTTTACATTATGAAAAACTTCTCGGTTAACTGTATCTTATGAAGGATACGCCACTTAAATATCAGTTGAAAAAGCACACATGATTTGAGTGATTTGTTGAGATGAATGAATGCATCTCTACTCTGACACGCGATCATCAAATAGAGAAAAAGAGAGATAATAAGATGGAACTATACAATACATCTTAATGTTTTGCACCGGTAATTGTATATATACTCTTGTTTGTTGTTTGTTTGTTGTTCTGTATATATAAATATATAACTTGTTATCTATTAGACTCTGATCGGAGTTGAATAAGACGTTAGAGAGTTAAATAAACTTGGTCATCACATGATTGGACATAGTATTAGTTAATTCTCTCTCTATCTATGTGTGTGTGTGTGTCTGTGTATGTGATTGCACTTTCTTGTTCAGTATATGTAATGAGAAAAATCCAAATGAATTATTCAGAAATGAAAAAAACCTATTAATGAATAGATAAGTGAGAAACTGAGACGAGCGCTGAGTTGTTGCAGCACTGGAGTGAAAAACTTTTAGCAAACTCTCAACACAGCATTGCATTAAATGCTAATTGAAAGGTAAAGTGCATTAATGAATATCACCATTTGCTAATCTCTATCCCCTATCGCTCTCTTGAATATGTTATTCCTGTAGTAAACATATTATACACAACAGGAATAAAGAGAAACAAAACAAAAAAGTTCTATTCAATAGTTTTATATTGTATTTTTGTTATGCAACCCCCCTCTCTCTCTCTCCCTCTCCTATCCTCTCCTCTATCTCACTGTTAAGAGTTGTATATTTTTTTTGTTTACTTGTATTTCATTAATAGCACTATTAGTTGTGTTAAACAGTTGAATATAAAATGTAATCTTTATTTTTTCTTATCCTTTCATTCACTTCTTGTTCTCCAAAAAATAAGAAACACTTCTAACACAAACACAACACTTCACTTCACACTTATATAATGTTTGCTTTTGCTTATGTATCTCAAAAAATACTTTTCATTTATAGCACACTATTGTATTGTCTGTTTTGTTTGATTAGCATTAATTCATTAATTCTGTTGTTCACAAAACTTTTTCGGAACAGAGATCTGAAACTATTTTTTGTTTTTTTTTTAATTTTGTACTTTTATTCTAGTTTTAAAAATTTCTTTTCCCTTTGAAAAAGTTTATTTCTTATAATAGGAATAATATATTCAAAATATTTAAAATGATTTTTGGAAGACAGGAGAGTATATCTGCTGACAATAGAACAGGAGTTTAGGGGGTTGGGGGTTGTATACCCCTTTCTGATTTCTAATGATGTGAAATTTAATATTTTATTTTAATTTACTTTTCTATTAATTTTGGTTTTAATAAAAAACTGCAAAATATTTTAGTTTTCATTAATAAAATCAAAATTGTTTTCATTTAAAATCCATTGAATAAGTAATTATTACAATAATAATATATTTAAAAAACAAATTAAATATAATTCACTTCCAATAATTAGTTATCAATAAATTTGAATTTTTATTTTCAACTTTTTTTCCTAAGAGATTCTTAAGAACTATAGGTTTTTAATGTTTTATAGTAATAGAAGAGAAACAAAAATTGTTTTATCAGATTTTCCAACTCTTATATTAAATGTTATATTAATTCTCTATACATCAGATAAATAGTAATCTTATTTTATTCTTATTAATCAAATATTTAATAATAATTATATGAAAAAGAAATTTAAACAAAAAAATTATTGTTATTACTTATTAGAATTAACTACTTGTGCTCTCGAAAAAACAACTACTGTGTTTAATGGTGGGATAATCAAGGGAGAAGTAGAAAAGTTAATTTTCTTTGTTGACAATATATGAAATTTTAAACCAAACGATAATTAAATCTTATAATGAATTTAATGATTTGATGTTTGAATCCGTAATTATATTTGATTGTGAATTACGATTCACAATCAAATATAAATCTTTTCATCTTCCATTTTCATACAAGTTTTCATCTTGTCATTTACATATCACTCGAACTTATATATGAATCTTATAGTGCAAGCATAATGCAAGTTAAAGATAAAATAATGAGATTTAATCTTGCAAGATTTCATTATCATTTGGTATTCATTATCATATATACTTGGTAAAAATATAGTTCAGCAACTAATTTTCATGATACAGATATTTAAACATAGATAATTTCCTTTAAAATTCTCATAAATTTTTATAAATCTGTTTAAAACTCTTTTCTATAAAATCAGTTTTAGGTTGAGATTCTGATTTTTATTATGAAAGCATGTAAAAAATTGCTAGACGCGTTTTTTAAAAATTATAAATACATTGAAACCAGTTTACTTGTATGAAAACCCAGTTTTTCTGACACGATCTCGTTAATTTCTTTTATAAAAATTGACATTTTTTCCTGAGAAAATGACAAGAGCTCTTTAACCAAATTAGATTTACCTTGGCATTCTGGCTACAAAATATGTATTTTATTTATATCCCCATTGGCTCCCCTGGTTAAATATGAGCACTGCCTTTGTGTTTCTAAGTAAATACTAATGTCTTAATGACCAGAGGCTGATAAACGTCTTTTGATGAACTGTGCAACTAATGAACAAATATTTGTTAATAAGAAAACAAATCAAAAAAATTAAGTTAATTTTTTCTATAACTTTTTGAAATTACATATCAAATTCGAGTTTTTCTTCTTTAATTTACTTAATTTATTATAATTTAGCAAAACAATTTCATCTTGTTAACAG
>JAQFXN010001550.1:0-14897 GCA_034693365.1 Liacarus xylariae
CAGATGAACACTGCCTTTGCTTTCACTTTTAAAGCTTTTCATTTGCATCAATAAAATTGAAATATTTTTAGTAATTCTTTTTTTGTGTGCAAACTATAAGAGCAAACAATAAATGTGTAATGAAAAAGCACCTGCAAGTTAGTACTGCCTTAATTAAAATTGGATATCATATGATAAAATCAATATTAATGTAAATTAGATGGCATTTCCAGGTCTGAGGATAAAATTTTTTATTACTATAACTAAGGATTTAATGTCAATAGTCTTAATTCGGAGTCTTATAATTATGTCGTTTCGATATTTCAATTTATTTTAATTTCTATACATACAAGTCATTAGTTATAGAGAGAGAGATAGAGAGAGAGAGAGAGAGAGAGAGAGAGAGAGGGAGAGATCATTTCATTAATGAAAGTCTGAAACTTTGGTAAAATCTAGAGAATGAATATAATTGAAAAGTTTTGCAAAAAAAATCATTAAAATTCAATTTAATCTAAAATAAAATAAATGGATTCAAACAAAAATATTTTCTCTTAAAACCATAATTTTTAAACATAAACTTTTATCGAAATTAGTTATAAAAGTCAATATAAATTTAATTTCAATTTTTATTTTATATATTATTTTTTCTTAAAGTTTTAAAAATAAACTTTTAGTATTTGGAAGAAAAAGAATAACAAATACAGTATTAAATTCTAAGACAGTATTAAAAAAGAGAATCTCTTTCACCAAAAACATTAATCAAATTTAATCATTCGAATGGGAGAGAGAAGTAGAGAAGAGTATTAAAATTGACAAAATTTTTCTCAAATGGAAATTAGGAATTAAACATTGAAATCTCGGAAATGCAATATATATAGTGGAGAATATAATATAAACCCAAATCTCAACTCTAAACTCTAAAAACTTCACCAAAACTTAAGAAATATTAAAAAAGATAAACATTTTAATTGCGCTCTTTATTGGCAGTCATCCAACCGTTGTTAATGTTTTATACAGAATTTGACTCTTTTTTATATAAATTTTTCTTTTAATATCATTCTATCAAATAAAACAATTAAATTCTAAGATCAAAATCTCAGAATTAGACAAAAAAAGGGAAAAAAAGAGAAAATAATTATAAAATTCTTAAGTGAAGCGTAAACTTAGAGAAAATTTTCTAATGAATTAAATGGATTATTGATGAGAAAAAATAATATCTAAGAATAAAGTTTTTAACTGCAAATAAAATAATCAGAAAAAGGACTCTTTTGTGTTAAACAATTCTTTTATGGAAAATGAATACAAACGCACAGAAAATCCCAAATTTTTTTCGTTTTAAAAATCGTTGAATAAAATGCTATAATTATAAACGAAGAATAGATAAGAAATAATTATGAGTTCTTACCTGAGCTGAGAGTAACTAATTTTGTTGTTGAATACGTATATAATAATAATAGTTAATGTCCTGTCCTTGTCGTCTGAGGTAACACTCATTATTAAATGAACACTGATTTACAAATTGAAAACTTACCAAAATATCTCTACCGAAAAACTTATTTAAGGTCTGATGAACAGACATGAGGAAAGTTATTGAAAGCCAAATGTGTATAATATGATCACATATTCACTAACGAAAGACATAAAAAATAAAACTACTTCTTCTCTGATTTTTTTTAAGTGATATAATTATTTTAGTAAATGACTATATTATGACCCGAAGCACAGATTAAAATTAATGTAATGCACAGTAACGACGACTTTAGTCTCATTAAGAAGTGGTATAATTATAAGTGAAGAACTAGTAGTTTATGATATAAAACGGCAAATCGCGTTCACAACTTAAGGATACAAATCGTTATGATTTAAAAGTTTTATAAGAAAATAGAAAGCAATCTCTATATTATGTACTTATTATACCTTTAAAAATCATTACAATAACAGAAGACATTAATACATTAGCAAAAGTAAAAGTTGCGTCACATTAGAAAAGCATATTCATTGAGGAAAAATAATTACAATATTTCCTTCCCTTTCCCTTTGCATTGTTAATGACTGAGAGAATTGAACAATTCATTAGAAATGAAAGTCAGCCAATGTTAGGCTCAAACTAATCACATTTAGAGGTACTAATGCTCAAACACTCTATAGTTATAAACTATTTTTGAGGGGAAGTCAAAGAAAAACAATTTAGAAAAAGAAAAATTGTAATTAATAACAAGCAATTTAGCGAAAGCACAGTCTTATAAAATATGAATACAAAAGCAAATTTAAAAAATTTTTAATCAGCAAATGTTCAACTATTCTATTGATTTATTTTTTGGTTCTCTTTTAACTTTTCTAAAGCTATGTCTCATTTGCAAGTGCTTGTGCTTCCGAACGCATCGTTTATCTGTAGTACATATAAGAAGAATAAACGTTAGAAATAAGGGGAGAGAATGAGAGAATGAGAGAATGAGAATATTGCAATTGAACTAAATGAGAGACTGGGCTTGTGATTGATATGTTGTAATCCACACAAATTTGTATTGTTTTTCCAAAAACTCTAATTTAACTTTATATTACTTCGAGACCAGAGGAATGAGACATTCGAATAAACACAATAAGAATATTAGTATAGAATGATTCAAAAAAAGAAAGGAATAGAGAAAATAGAAGAGAATATGACTGAGAAAATGTGAAAAAATTGAATAAAGAATAAGTGAAGAGAAAATTTAATGTTCAGAACTAATACGGTTTATAAGTGAGAGAGAGAGAGAGAGTAGAGAGAGAGAGAGTAGAGTAAAGATATGATGAGTTTTAGTATAAACGAACGTTTTTTCTACTTTAATGTAGTTTTTCTTTTTTTCTCAATAAGTGATGAATCCTGAATCCACTAAAAACACCCACTGCTCACGATTGTATGAAACCTTAGCACTGGTAGCTGTGAACAATCTTGTTAGTACAACTTGTGTCGCGTGTTAACTAATTAATCTACTCTTACTTTTACAATAAATTGGATATTTTGTTCGGGGCTTAACTTTGAAAAAATCTAAGAGGTGTAAACATTTTTTGCTATTATAAAAGCTCATATATGTACGTACGGTATGTTTAAGCCCAAAACAAGCAATAGATTAACGAACAACCCGTTCTCTCTCTCTCTCCCTCTCTCTCTCCCTCTCTTCTATTGCTCTCTCTCTCTCTCTCTCTCTCTCTCTCTCTCTCTCTCTCTCTCTTCCTCTCTTCTATTGCTCACTAACTGACTATTAATATAGTTATATCGCGTGTCAGTCAAACTGAAAAGGGATGAAAATAACTAAAAATAAATGAAATACAAGACAGAGTAGAGTAGAGTAGAGAACATAATGCTGTTAATACATAAAGTCTTAGTCTATACGATATATTAATGTAAATAAATTCTCGCATTTATTACAAAATATTTCTAATGTGTTGTCAATAGTGTTTGTCTCGATTGCAGATTAATATTGCGAATGCATTTGATATATAGCCATATATTAGAATTAATAGAAAATATTATAATTAAAATATACTGTAGTTGTAATTACCGTTGCCTTACAGGTCGCCTCTTAATTGAGAGCCTGTTTTGTTTTGGCAACCAAACTGAGCCAAACTATACTAAACTTAAGCCAAAACTAATGCATTTGTAAACACTTTCACTATAATTAAAACAGATGTCAATATTCACACTGTTTTCCAGTTCTCCCATTGAAGTCAAAGCAAAAAAAGCTATGATTCGACACCAGAAAAGACAAAAGAGATTATTACCGATCGTTAGTTCATTAAAGGCTAACTCATAAGCAATTTCGAGAGCAGTGGTCTGTTTTCTATTTGAATCGCACATAACCTTTATTAAGAGTTAGTCAACAAATGCATCAAAACATACAACCCATGCAATCAATGGCATACTTTCATTCTTCTGAGTCGTCTATTCTTGTAGTTCTTTAGTACTGATATTAAGTTTAGTGGCAATGAGTATTGGCTCACAAGAGGCAAAAGTGCATAATTTGTACGCATTTGCTAATTGTCTTAGATTTAGATTCACTAATGGATCACAAGATAATGGCTTCAATGAGAAGCTCATATGAATCGAAAAGAGAAAAAATGTTCATTTAAAGGGTGGGGGATGTAGTCATACCAGTCATACAGTGGCTCTAAATTGGGATAAACAAAAAGTGATGCTTTGAATTTGCAAAGGAGAGGGTATTTGCACAAAGTTCGGGTATACAGTGAGCACTACTAACTTTTATGTTATTTTTTATTAGGTTTTTCCACTCAAATGAAGTCCCTGAGGAAGAAAATGGCAAATGAAAGCCGATTACCGAAGGGATTCGTAATAATTTTAAGGAATATATAAAAATTAGACGAATAGAGGCTTTGAAGCAAAAACTTAAAAGAGCTAAACAGAAACTAACACTACTATTACAGTGCAGAGTCTCATATATAACTTAGAACATGCACTTCAATGCACAGTAGCCCAGCCTTGAGTGATGAGGAAGAGGATGAACACCACAAGACTGTAGTGCGATAGCGCCAATGCAATCATCGGTACCTTTAGTTTTTTCTGCTGCTATTTTCTCATTCAAGTTCACATCAGACTAACCCCTCCACTGATCATAATGGTTGTGTTCCATTGCAAACCCAGGGAGATTTTTTAGGCTGAAAAAATCGAAAACTGCATATACAGCTCACTAACGCGTGTTAATTCTTTCAGCGTATTTATACATACTATGTATGCCTGTCTGGAGAGGGGAAGGGGCGAAGTTTGGGGGAAGGATTTGATAGTTTTGTGATCAGACGGTAAAGCCTTACAGTTAGAACATTGAGTGCCATAGAGTAGGCCTAACGCCAGAATTGGGGCACAACTCATGAAATTGAAAGCTAAAATAAATTAATGAATGGAACGGGCGGGAATTTCTCATTTGATTCCATTCCGTTATTGCATACAATCATTTTGAATCAGACTTTATTTGTTTACTTAAACATCAATTCAAATGTGTTGTCAATTAATTTTGTCGTCTTAGCTATCAATCAATTGAAAAATATTTTGTGATTTTTTTGGAATAATTTTTTTAAAGAAAAATTATGAATAAATCCTTTGATAAAGATATGTATAATATATGGGAAAGAATTTTATTGACACATATTTTGAAAGTAATTTTTCTTTACAAACACAACAAATACACTAAAGAATTTTGTTTAGAGATGAGTAATATTTGTTTCTTTATTAATATAGCGAATAAATGTTGGCCTTTGCGAGAGTCAAATCCCCTTATAATCACATTTATGTATGGCTACGTATAGTAGCTGTAAGGGGTAAAATAGACACTCAAAACTACAGAGCAATAATTCAAGTGTATATAAAGGGGGGAATTACTAATATAACGATAAAAAATGATCTTTTTTTCAGACAGTTTTCTCTTCTACAGAACGGATCAAATTGAATGCAAAAAAAGAAGTTATTCTGAGCACTGAGTGCCTAATTCTTCAACATTATTCATCAGTTATTAGCCTAAGGGTTATGGGTTGACAATAATCTGATGAAAATTCAATAACAAATTTTCAAAAAAATTCAAGCGTTTGGAAAATAGAAGAAAGAAGAAAATCAAAAGTTCTTATAAGAAAACATTAGAAAATCATATAAAATAATTCAAACAAAGTTTGAGCGCAAATAAAAATTAAACTCAAATTACTATTTTTCTCCTTTTCTTCTTATCTTTTTCTTTGATTATATCATACAATAGAACTGATTGTAAGGACGATAAAAAAGTTAGCATAAAGTCATTGAATGAAGACTCGATGTAAAAGTCTTTTCTATTCAACACAACTAAAAGCTGCTATTCTTTACAATTTTACTCATTTAAATATTGATGAGTAATGAGTGATGAGACTAGAGATTTGCATCGAATAGATTTTAGACCCTCAGACCGGGATATTATTTTAGTTATTATCAAATAAAATCTCTAACTATGAATAAAATTAATAAGATTTAATTATATTTGTGACGATTGTTTCCAAATAAATAGAAGCTTTTTTTAGGAAATGCTTTAGATATTATTTGGCTTGCTTACACAGCAACTAATCTTACTGTGCAAAAGCACCCGGCATATATCGCATCTTACGTTGATTTCTTCTTTTTAGTTTCTTTGTTTTAAAAGAACACATTTGCTATAATATAATTCATGTGTAACTAAACTTGGAGACAGAGTTAGAGATGGAAATATGAATTGGAATTCTTCCTAGTTTTCCAGAAAGGTCTGTTTTTCAAATTTATTCAATTTTTGTAAGATAAAAATTCTAAATTTTGATTTTTAAAAAATCAAGGGAATATTGATAAATTTTCAGATCAAGCAGAGATTATTTAAGGAATGGGCGCAATTATTTAATGTTTAAATATATCCATTTATCTGTAATTAAAATCTTTTGCGATAAAAAGTAAAATTTAATTTTCTCAATCCAATCCACTACAACCCGATCCAATCTAAACCTAACCCAAACCAGGTTAGACTCGCGCCTCTAATTGAAATCTTCCATTGCTTTGCATAAAATAATAACAAACTGACTTGTGAGACAAACTCCTATGATATTTCATAGTTTAGAAACAATTGGAAAAGTATTGCCTTTGATTGATTGAATAATTGAAAATAGAAACTGAAGAAATAAATTAAAAGCAGAGGTAATCAATACAAAAAATCTTTATTAGTTCTCTAAAGAGAATAGAGTATAAAAGATAGTCTAATATAAAGAATATTATCAAAAAAATTTTTGTTAAAGTATTTAACTTTACTGACAATCTTTAGCTGATTAAAAGAGACATTTTTTTGTTTAATACCGATCTTTTATTTCTTGCAGATGAGGCAAAATATCGTTCAAAATTGAAAAACTACACAACACTATAAAAGCGGTGATTATTTTTAGTGCTATCGCATTGCAAAGCACTTAATTAAGAGAATGGTGGGGAGAGGGAGAGCACTGAGAACAAAAAAAGAGAATGAAGGTCTCGCAGATTATTATAATATATCTATAAGTTTAACGCATTCACTCCTAACGCCCCATTCTCTCTCTGTGTCTCTACTGTAAGCAAAGCTAAAACTTTCGACTTAAAGCCTAAATAATTAATCTTTATTATAATGGAAATGATAATAGGGTTGATATGTGCGCATCGGCCCAATACTGAATATGTGAGGGAATATGGTTTGATTTTTTTCTGCATCGAAATCCTTGCAATTAAAGCCAATATTAGGTAAGATAGAGAGCGCACAATACAGGAGGAACAGTAGTTCTGTAATCCTATTTTATTAATGATAGCAATTGTAATTTGCATCTGTATTATCAGTCAGTCCTACACTACGCACAACCACTTCATGTGATCCAACGACTACTGTGTTCTTCAAAAAAAGTGAACCTTTTTTAACAATGAATGCGTTAAAAGAGATCTTTTAAATAAAACATCGAAAACATGAAAAATTCACTCGATTTTTGGTTTGTTTGGCTTATTCTCGCCCTAAAGGGCTTAACACTGCCTTTCCGTTTAATAAAGATTGATTGGCGATTGTGAGGAACGGAACGTCTTGTGCAATCACTGCATGCACTCGATTAAAAAATTAAGTAAATGAAAAATCTGAAGCATTCTGTGCCACCACTCGAACCCATTGTAAATAAGTGTTAATTCAGTTTTCACATTCTCTAAACACTAGGTTTTTATAGTCGAGACTACATTTGGAATCAAATATTTTTCTCTCCTTTTTTCACTCTTTTTTTGTTTGTATAGAGAAAAAGACATTTCAAATACTAATTTTTAATGCAATAAAGTGTCAGACTTTAGTTTAAAGCAATGACTGATTTTTGACGAAACAAAATGTTTTGAGCGAATAAAAATTGAGAATAATTCATATCTGATCTGAGGATTATTTATTCATCAATTTTTAAAATTATACAATGCTTTCAATAATCGAAATACATTTTTACATGTTTTTCACAGATTTTTCAGACTTAGAAAAACTGCTGTTTTTTGCTAACTCTCATTCACTGAATCATTCATTTCACTCTCATCTTTCAGTGCTTACAGTCCTCACAGTCACGTTCATTATTCCCCGTTTCATACAATTTGATTTTTTTCTCTCCCCATCCCTGAAAACTGGAAGGGTATACAAGTATGTTATCCATGCATAACATATTTTTTGTTTCGTTTGCAGACACTAACCAATACAAATGAGAGCGTCCCTTAACTCAATTCAATGGAGGAATGGAGGGTCATATAGCTTCTACATCTCACGCCATTTACCAAATTCAAAAGCTCACTCAACTTTGAATACATTAGCGGACTAAAGACAGACATAAGTGATATGAGATTGAAAAACACTGACGAATAACAGAATACAAAAAAAAAAAATTCAAAAGAAAGATATCATTTCATTGAGTTTTTTAGAATTGGAAAAAAGAGAAAAAAAATAAATCGCTTTTGTTTCCAAAGGGTATATAATTTAGAAGTGAGTGATGTGTTGTTATAATTTCCGCTACAAATTATAACCAATTATAAGAGTATATAAGTTGATCACTATTACACTCTTTGGGTGAAACAAAGGCTTTTCTCCATTGAGAAAAAAGTTTAGTTATGACAGAGTGCACAGTACCGAACGTTCATTTTTTTCTCTTATATTGTGTTAATACTGTTTGTTAACTTATGTCATAATTGTAGAGTAGAATTACTTAAGTTTAGATTCTGTTCCTCTCTTGCATGGGTTTTGTTATGAAAAGCACAGAACATCTTCATATACTGTATGTATAAATCATAAAAAGTTAATTGCAAGAGAGGTTTTCTCTGCATATTCATGGCTTCGACTGCAAAAAATGTTCATTATATTAGTTAATGATAATGGGGGGAAGTGGTGGCGAACAGGGATTTAAAAGATGCTATAGATCTAAATAGAATAAAAACGAAAAAAAAGTTGCATGATAATTAGAGAAGCAATGTTAACGTTTCACTGTATACACATTATAAGATATGTTCATTTGCATAAAGCAGTGGACGACTGGGGAACAGCACTATAAGGGGGCGTAACTACAAAAAACAACTTAAGTTATATTAACGAAGAAAACTCTCGTTATATGAAAAGATAGCAAAGAAGAAGAAGAAAAAGAAGTAATAATCGCCAAAATTTGAGTAAAAAAGTTTTAGCAGTGGGTAATTAGCAGAGGGAGCTCAAGAACACAAATTAAGATATATAGTCGACTTCTCTTAATATATTAATTCAAAAAAGGTTTATATGGAACGCAATGTGTAATGTGTGCTCGTTTTGTGGATAAGAATATCAAACATATATACACTAAATATACAAACATTGCATTATGTGCTGCTTTACTGCAATGCATACACAACTGTACGATACAGTGCTATTCACTCTTTCACTCTATTATCTCTATTCTGCTATACATACTCTGCTATACAGTACAGTAGAGCGCATAATGAATAAGCATATAATGAGTAGAGAGTAGAACAAGTGCTCTACTGTGCTCTCTGTGCTCTTAGACTACTGTTCTATTCAATTCATTAATGTATTAAAGACGTACTAATATTACATAACAGTTCTGACGGCTGTTTTCAATTAAATATTCATTAATTAATTGACTTAACAAAAACGGACGCTTTTGTTACTCAAGGATTGTTAATTAGGAGTCAATTAATGTGTCAGAAGAGGGGAAATCATATGCAAATGAATAGAGCGATAGAGCGCACGCATTAGTTAAACACAACCCAAATGTGCTTTAATTATTAACTCTATATAGTCTTCTAAACGCAATGAAAGAGAGGGAAGAGAGAGAAGAGAGGGCTAGAGAGAATTCATACAATAGTGTAGAACTATATATACAAATACCAATGCCTTTGCCTTCGGTTGTCTTTTTCGGGATCATTAAGTGCACTACAATTAAATCTAATCGAAGCACAGGCAAAGAAAAAGCCTAATGAGTCGTGAAAAGAGTAAAGAAAAAAAACTTTTGCCGATACCAAAGCCCCAAATCTTAATGACAGTACTTCTCATTCTTATTCTTATACTATATTCTTATTTTCTAACAATAATTTTCTTTTTCTCCCTTTTCTTTTAAGAAATGCAGTTAAAGGAGACGAGTAGAGCATTGAAAAAAGTTTAGACCACTCAGTCTCTCATTCTCTATGAATCCAATCGAGTTGTGCCTAATTTTAGCCTTCATTGTTATGGCATGTTTTCATCATTCACAGCAGGTTTTTAATGATTTTTCGAAGTTTATGACTTGTCTTAAATATTTTGCACTTATAATTAAACGAATCTGTTATTGAGATTGCATAACAACCTTGACTGGAGTGTCAGACCAACAGACTCTAAACTTTACATAAATTATTTTATTTATTATTTTACTCACTATTTAAAGCAAAACATATCAAACATTTCTCTTAAACACAGACTTATAAAACCTTAGATTCACTTTATTTTTTCTTTTCCTAAGAATATTAAAGCATTTAATAATTAGTTTTCATATATAAGTTCTATACATACTATATATTTCAAGTCATTTTAATGTCATTATTTGAGAAAAAGAATATTACATAAACTAAATTTCATGTTTTCTGTCAGGAATAGTTTGAAGACATTTAAATTCAAACGATAGCAGAAAATAGTGATTCACGACTAATCTTATCTAAAATAGTATACTAATCGATATTAATGTTCATAAATATATTAGATATCTATTATTATATCTTTGCGGAGAAATTACTTAATTTTTAAATTTTAATATAAAAATATTTCTTATCAAATAATATTTTTTTTTATATCAGAGAAACATTAAATTTTCTCATGTTTATTTTGACAAAAAACAAGTTAAGTACAAGTCCAGCAACTGGTGGTGCCTTTAGATTGTGCTTTCAGTTTTGTTATCCCAAAGATTAAAACGATTAACTAAAATGATTCAATTATTCGCTGCCATAGGTTTGGAAACAAATATTTATATAGAAATACAGAATTTTGAAGAGTAATTTTGAAATTACTTTTTAAGACTAATTCATTTTGATTGCAATTTTTTCCCTTCATTTTTATTCTCTCTCTTTCTAAGACAAAAATGTTAAGAGCTGTGATGGGATGGCAGATGTTTTTACTAACAAGTAATGATAATTTAGTGTAAAAAAATTACAAAATCATAGAAATATCTAATATATGCGCTAACGTTGTTAAAACTCAATCGATATATGAATATTTATTAATGAATAGAGGGTTTCGTTTTGTATTCTCTATTCTATAAATGCATTTACAGTAGAGTCAGACAGAAATAGCGCACAAATTAAACTTTCAAAACTAATTACTTATTGGAGAAAACAATTTTGATTTCGAACAATAAATCAAGATTTCCATATAAATGTATAAATGTTTTTCCATAATAACAAAAGTCCTTCAACTCAATCATTGATTTTGTTATATAGTCTGTGAAACTATACAGAAGAAAATTATATAATTTATTTGTGTTTTATAATTCTCTTCTCACTCTTCATAAAACTTTTTGAGTTTACTTTCAAATATTAAATTTTATCGTTAATTTTTGCATAACAGTCGGCGTTAATGATATAAATTATGAAATATTCTTATTTGCATTCGACACAACTCTACAATATATTTAATTTATTTTCATTTAAAATTATTACTTCAAGTTATGTTTAATTAATTCAAACCTAAAAAGAATTTTGAAATTTCTATATAAAGTCGAAACGAGAATTTATTTTTTCTCTCATTTGCTTTTCAATCAATAAATTGTTAGTTGAATTGAAAAATAAGAAAAGTACAATAATTTTAATTGTCAAACGACTAATAAAACATGCATATAATCGTTGTGTTATTCCAGTGTATAATAGGTTGTTCTTCTAATAAAGTAATCATTATTAGTGAAATACATGTCAAACAATGTAATTATCATAAGCCCTACTATTGATCATAATTTGTGCTGAAATTTTTCCGTCCAAAGTAAATATAATTAAAATAAATGTTTTTGTAAATCTTTTCATACAATAGTCTTTACAAATGAGATTTAGACAAACAATTTTTTGATTTAATGAAAAACGATTATTGAATAAAAATTTCTTTCAAAGATCTTTCCTTTTTTATGTAATATTCATTTGAATTGAAATTGTTATAAAATTCTTTAAATATTTTGTGCAATTATTCTATTTTTATCGAATATCTTCTATAGTATTTTTTATATTTTCAACAAGAATCTGAGAAAGAGACTTGATAATAAGCATCATTGTGTTAACTTTCCAAAATTAAATATATTATATTGTAAAATATTATGACAACTATTAGGTTTAATCGCTTTCAATTAATTTTCATGTTTTTCATATACTCACCAATAGTAGAATACACCAATAGTAACTTGCATTTTTTTTCTTAAAATGAACTATATTGCAGTACTGAAATTTCTGTAATTTTAGTACATTTGAGCATGCAACAGAGAAAATTTATTATTCGAAATCAGGATCAAAGCATAAAAATTTAGCGGGGTAAATATAAGGGCAATTTTTAAGATACCACTTTTTTTATTATTTATCACTTAATTTCCTAGTTAGAGAATTTTATAGAATATGACGAAATCAGTCAGAATTGTCACAAAATTTAAGTCGATTGTGTAAAAAAAGCTTAGAAATATAAATTTTTCTCAAGTTTTCATAATTTGAATATTTATTCATTTATTTTTATTGTAATTATAGTTTCAATTATTTTATGAAATTATTGATTGCATTTACAATAAAAAAAAAACAAAAACGCGAAAAATTTCAGTACAAAGAGTAATAAAAGTAAATTGAACAAAATAAATGTATGGATGAGATAAGTCTCAAAAAATAATTTAGAAATTCTTTTCATCTCATCATACAATCGTTTCATGATTTAAAACTTTATTTTTTTGTTTCATTTTTCAAATAATTTTCAGAAAAAAATAAAGAATTACTATTTTAACGATAATTTAATGATTTATACAACAAATTTTGAAACTGTTTAATGATTCAGAATAGTTATTATTCTGTGTTTTTCAACTACTCTATTGAATATAACTCTGTTTCGATTTTTATTATTTGTTTCTGTATATAAGACTTAAGTCTATTTAAATAATAAGAATACAAAGAAATGTTTCTGAAGAATAAATTCAATTTTGTTGATTAAGAATATTTAATAAATTTATTGATCACTGCTTTTATATTAAAGCTTTTATTATTATTTTAATTAAATTTATTCTACTCTACAAAAATCAAATTCAATGTTTAATAAAATTCTAATTTATAGTATATTTCTGTTTTAACAAAAATTTTCATTTGCATTATTTGTGTGGAAAAATCATTCTCAAGTTTCCTGGATTAGAATAAGTTTAGAATTTTATGAATATTATTATTTAATTAAAAAATTCTGTCAAAAGGATTAGAAGATTTGGCTCTAATCTAAATGTAGTAAAAAGCAAATAAAACTATTTGAATACTTCTTTTGTAATAAAATATAATTAAAGAATTGTTGTAAATGTACTAAAATATGTTGAATTCACATTCCGAGTACTAAACCAAATAATATTGAAAGCTAGACATTACTGCCTCTAATTCTCATTTAATTAATGATAATTAATTAGCTTTCATCCATTAGTTAAAGTCGGATGAGTTTGAGTGGGAAAAGGATTATAATCAATATTATTAGTTTTGCCACAAATTACATAATTTGAAGTCAATCTCATTAGGGATATAAGGGTTTTGAAAAAATATGTAAATACCAATTTAATATTAATATATATGTCATTAAATAATTATAGATCAAATTATTAAAATGTTTAATAAAATTATCTTTACTTAGTTTTTCAACTTTTTTTACGAAGATATTATTGAAACATTACTTTTTATTCTCTTGATATCACATGATTCTGGTATAACGAATATGAAGAATACCTATTGTAAAATTTACAGAATTTAGTATAAAAATCAGTTTTCTGATCATTTGAATTTTAAAGATACTCTATTTCTTCGGACAAAATTAATTGAATTAACAAAGTTGGATTTATGCCAAATTTAACGACAATTAGAAATTTAAATAAAAATTATACAGGAATGTTGGAGAAGATTCAATTAAATTTATCGACAATTTAGGTTAAATTTATGGTCATTTTTCAAGCTAAACAAGGATATTTTTGCATATGCCCTTCTTGACTTCTCCTGATGTGAAATATTAAACTGTCAATATAAGAACAGAAATATAAATTGGATAAATTATTCATTTTAAGTGTTCGGTATTATTTTAAGGTTAAGACCAGAAGTAGCCAGACTCGGCCGAGTTAAGGGGGGGGGGTGTAAAGAGGATATTTTCAAAATCTCGGACTCGGGGTATTTAGGATATACCCCCCTTTGGCTACCCCTGCTTAAGACATATAATTATATGAAATAAAAACCAAAAAATGTAAAATTCATATTTCATTTAACAATATTTTTGCTAAAAATTAAACTAAAGCTAAATTAAAAACATTTTTTTGCATTAGTTTTATTATTTCATTTTAAGAAATGGATTTTTTTATTCCTTATTCATGCAAATCTAAATATAAGAGATCATAAGCAGAACAGCACAAGACTTGTATTAATTTTAATTACGATAATGTTTTCTGTTTTGTATAGTTTGTGATGAAAACATGAATTACATAATGAATTATATTCTGTATTCGCAAAAGCAATAATAATTATTTTTCATTTCCCCATATGTTCTCTTTGGCTTTAATTTCAATGATTGATATGAATTATAGATAATTATTAATACATTCTTTAATGTAAACAATGGCTAAAAATCGATTTTTATTCATTCGTTCATTCATTCATTTTCATGAACGCCTTTTGTACCTTTCGGTGTAGGCGTAGTGACCGAATGCTATGCGTCATAGTG